>PVKN010045235.1:0-10009 GCA_004027915.1 Capromys pilorides
ATTAAAACCATGGCCTTTAGGCTGAGCTATGTTTCCAACTGTTTTTATTTTATTTTATTATTTTGAAATGGGGTCTTGTTAAGAAGTCTCTAAGTTGGCCGGGTTGGGCAAAGCTTGCACTCCTCCTGCCTCAGCCTCCGACATGGCTGGGGTTACAGGCCCAGGCCACCACCTGGGGCTTCACCACAGCCCATCTTTGAAGGCAGATGGAACCGCGGGAGAGAGGGAGGCCAGGCCAGGGTGGCCAGCTCATCTGCTGTGGCCCTCTTCCCTGCAGGTGTCCACACAGCCTGTCCCCCAGGAGCCCAGCAGGAAAGACTACGAGACCTACCAGCCGTTTCCAAATTCTACGAGAAACTACGACGAGTCCTTCTTCGAGGACCAGGTCCACCACCGCGCCCCCGCCAGCGAGTACACCATGCACCTGGGCCTCAAGTCCACCGGCAACTACGTCGACTTCTACTCCGCTGCCCGTCCCTACAGTGAACTGAACTATGAAACGAGCCACTACCCGGCCTCGCCCGACTCCTGGGTGTGAGGAGCCGGGTGCAGGGCGCTCCAGGACCCGTGCATGTGCATGCATACCACGAAACATTTCTTTTTCTTTTTCTTCTTTCCCTGCAGATTTAGTTTGTTAAAGCCTGTTCCATAGGAAGGCTGTGATAACCAGTAAGTGCTATCTTAGAGAGCGGAATGCCTCGAGGGTTAACTTGGAGATCCTTAGGAAGCTAGCTAGCGCGATCCTAACTACGACAGCGACAGCGTAGTGCAGCACCTTTCTAGTTTGAGCTGGAGAGTATAGAAAGTGCTTTAAGCCGAATGTGGCTGCCAGGCGGAGAGAGGGGACATGCAGGGTGGCAGGGTTATCATTAAGCACAAGACGGAAGAGCTTACACGCTTGGGGGGGACGGCTTCTCACACTTTGTTTAGTCTCTTCATCCGTTGTGACAATAGGCTTCAAGTTGCATTGAGGTTCCTCTGTACAGCAAGACGTTTCTTGCCTTTTGTTAATGCATCGTTGTAAAGTATTTGATGTACATTACAGATTAAAGAAGAGAAGCGCGCTGTGTATATTACACCAGCGCCGCTGTGTTTCCTCATCTGCGGTTCTAAATATTGCTTCAATTCCAGACTTTTGAAAGATGTATGGATTTCCAGGATTTCTTTTCTTTTTCCCAGTATGTTTTAACACAAAAGAAAACAGGAGAAAAACAACAAAAAAAAAAGGATATTTAGCAGTATTGTTCGTTCTGATATGTGAATTTGTTTGTGACAACTGAAAACCAAGGCGTTCGGCAGTTTCTGACAATTCACACCCATCATTCCACTCTCCTTGTCGACGAAGTGCTTTTTCACTGCCTACTATTTTAGATGTAGATATTTGAAATAGATTTTTTCATTTATACCAGTTTTCTTTATGATGATCCAGTGTTAAAAGACAATAAATTACAATTGATCTGTCATCCATATTGGCAAAGAATGTCTATTTCCCAGGACCTACCTGACCAAACACACATTCTTGCTTGTGCGTCCGTGCGTGTGTGGGTGTGTGTATGTCCCCGTATGTATAAAAATGACCTAGATGAGATCTTCCTTTGATAGCAGCGTGTTCATTGGCTGTTCATCCTGTACAAACTTTGTTCTCCGTTTCTAGTGACCATGTACACCAGTTTGTTCCTTTTGTACTGTATCTAATCTTCTAACCATCTAGTGACTCAGGATCTTAGGCCAGTTAAAGTGAAGTTATAGGATTTCTCACACTCACACGTTCTCGGATACCAACTCCTCCTCCACGTCGCTTCCACGTTTTATGCCCTCCGACCCTACCCGGCCACCTCACTAATTTCACTTTGGGCCCAATTACTTGAAGTATCCACAGAAAATGTAAACTGCTCGCCTTACTCACCCCAAACTCTTTAGTTCATGTGGCAGGGAGCAGTGGACAATTAGGGACTAGATGATTAAAATTGAACTTGAAGCTAACGTTAGACTAGTGGTTGACAGAGCTAAGACATAAGGCTAACCATTTCAAAGAACATGGGCTGTGGGTAAATTAGCTTTGCTCTTTAGATGCAAGTGACTGAGGCCGATAGGTGCCTAGTAAATGTTAACTGTTACTGGAAAAAATAAAACAATAAATAACGAAAGAAATTGGCTGCCATCTTCCTTTAAGACCTGCTCCCCTTGACGTACTACAATTCTACCCCGAGGCCAACCACAGCGCTTCACTCTCCAAATTCAACAACAGGGAACTGTGTTGGTGCCTATGTTTGAAAACAAAAGGTTAATTTTCAGAATACAGAAGCAGAAAGAAATTGACACGCAATTTTTTTTTTTTTACAAATAACACACAAGTTGGACCTTATTGCTTTGTTTGCTATAGGATCTTGGGTTCATGATTGCTGTCAAAGAAACTGGGTCACCCCTCTGGAGGGAGATAAATACATAGCCCTATGGACAGAGTTCATACTTCAACTGTGTCATAGGACGTAACTGCCACATTCATGGGGCAGTGGCTGGGGTCCAGACGTGGCTCATCCACCGCCCTGTCGCTGCTCCGCCCTTCCAAAGGTGAGCAGTGGGAGGTGTTCCTTCCTCGGGGCCATGCGCAGGGGGTGTCAGGGCCTGGGCTGAGAAAGCCCTTCGAGTAGGCACCTCCTGCTGCCTTTATGGTTTGGACTTTCAATGCATGGCCCATGTTGGCAACTCTCAAAGACCAAAGATACGTTTGTTGTCCGTGATTCTGTGAGGACATACAGTACAAGGGGGCGGTCAACTACACCCACCAGGAGCCTCCAGCATCAGGTTAGGGGAGGAGAGAGGAAAGCTAGCGCTCGTAGTCAGTCCAGCCACTCACTGTTTTTTCCTTTTCATATATATATATATATATATATATATATATATATATATATATATACATACATACATACACACACACACACACACACACACATAGATAGATAGACAGAGGACAGATGTTGTAAATAGAGAGAAGAAGATTTGTGATGAATTAATATGGGAAGGAAGAAAGCGGGGGAGGAAAGAGGAGCAGAGGAAGTATAGTAGGAAAGGAGGAAAACAGAGAGCTGAGGCTTTCTCTGAACTGTGAAGTGGGCTGAAGCCCCGTCAGCAAGGAAGGCCAGTGAGCTAGCACTTTGCACTTTATCATACATTGTGAGGCGCATGGGGTTAGAGCCCCAAGAGGCAGGAGACCTTGCTCTGGCTTTGCTTTCCTTGTGCTGACAACCAAGTCTCCCCTTCTGACGTGGCTGGCTCCAGGTCTACAAAAGCATCATCCTACCGAGATGAGAAGAGTGTTTTTTCAGAGCCAAAGTGAAAGATATTTGAAATTTTCTTCTTCAGCTTAGTCTTCATGGTTGATAATACAGATACCCAATGAACTTAATAAGATGCAAAATCCAGACCACATTATGAAAATCATGTGTATTATTGATACATGGCAGAGCTGATCACCGGGGACTGATTAGAGAACAAGTTCAACTATCCCAGCAGGACTAATAGTAACATTTTTTATAGATCTTGTAAGGTCGATTCAATTACAATACCAGACATTCACACCTCAGTCCTCATGGGCAATCATGTTTTAGAAAACAGAACTTCAGGCTTTGACACACAGAATGATGCAGATGTCACCTCCCACAGGGCGCTAACCAAGATGAAAGTGAAAAAGTAGTGACCCACATCTTCATGAGTAAGACTCAGACTGTGGGAAGCAGCTGTAGGCCCCAGCACCGAAGCACTCCGTGTGTTTGGAATGTCTTGCTTCTCTGTACATGTTGCTCTGCCTCCGTGTCTGGTGCTGTCCCCCCTTGTTCTTGGGAGCTGTGTCAGGGACGTGAGTCTTGGTGGTGTGGTGATGCTCCACATTCTCACCGGGGCATGCGAGAAATGAGGCATCTCCTGCCTAGGAGAGCACTGTGCACAACAGTGACCTTGCACTGCCAAAAAATATAAAAACTCCAGGTGGTCAGCTCCTCTCCATCTGGGATGCCAGGAGAAGGCCACAGCGTGGTGGTAAGCAGAAGCCTGCCCTCGCCAGACCCCTGCCTCAGGGCTGACAGCTGCCCAGGAACCTCTGTGTGATACTAGGAGGAAATGAAGTCAAGGGCTCAGAGGACACATGGGCTCAGAGGACACATGGTCTCAGAGGTCTGCCCCCTCCAAGACCAGAGTCTGCCAACACCAGTGGAATTTTCTGGATACCTTGAAACTGGTCTGGACATCAGGGCTAAAACTCATGCTGAGAAACCAGCTAATGAAGATCAGCCTGACCTGCATTAGCAGCCCACTAATCCTGTTCTCTCCAAATTCCCAACTCTCTAAAACCAAGAAAGAGATAGTTTATAACTTTCCAGGTGGTGAAACCGGAACTGTCCTGGCTCCAGGCGTCTCCAAGTCTCACGGTCTCTGTTTATCACGCCGTCTGTGGCATTTCTCTAACACCACACGCTGGGCCCTGGTGCTTACAGAGACACTGCCTAGAAGCTGTAGTATCTGCACTGCACGCTAGATTGTCTCTGAAAATCATGAAATGTTTGAGTTCAGCTGGCCTCCAAAGATTTCACACAGGACACTGGTGAGTTATCAATAAGGGATCAGAATTTGTTATGAGGTCCCAAGCCTCGCTTGGGTCTTAGAACCCTTACTCTCCGGTAATCAGACCACGGTCTTCACTAAAGTGAACCTCGGAGAGGGTTCATGGGTATGTTCATCACCCTTCCTGGGTTTGGGAGGGGATAAGGGGCAAAATAGCTAGCCTACATGACTTAGTAGAGGAAAGGCTTGTGTGGGCTAGCAGTTTCCATGGGTTCAGTCCCTGGGGACAGCTCCAGGGTAGATGCTGCATGGAGGGAGAGCCCCGTGGAGAAAAGCTGCTCAACTCATGACAGAATAAGGAAGAGCCAGAGAAGGAGAGGCCAGAGGCTGGGTGAAGGGCCCAGGGCCACACCATTACTACCCACTTAGACGTAGTCAGAAGCATGACTCACTAACTAGGTACCTGTCAAGCCAGTCCCATAGACAACCAAGATGAACCATCCCGGGGGACAAGGGAACCTTGTAGCTGTCACCACACCTCAGCGTGTGGTAACCTAGAGAGTTACATAGCAAGAGGATTCTGGGTGGTGCTGGATCCTGTGGCCTCAAGAGATAAAACAGCCATGACCTGCACTTGCTCCTAAAAGATGACTAACAATGCTCCAAGCAGCCGGCCCTGCAGGCTCCATCCCAGGCGGCAGCTGAGGGTCTCTCACATGAAGAGTCAACTCCAAACCAGCGAGGACGGCGCCAAGCCTCGGTCTCTTCCTCGGCTCATCAGTAGGTAACTGGCCTTTACCAGAGGCCTCACCAGATACAGAGTGTGGAGGAGAAATGAAATCTCTCGGGTCCCTTCGTACAAGGGGAATTGGAGCATGGAGAGTTTTAGGTGGAGTTTTATCCTCAGAGAGTTGCCACGTAATTTTTAACATAAACTTCAGCGATGATCATATGAGCATTCATTCTATAGCTGTGACATTTTTAAATACTTGGTTACCTGGGTCCTCAGTAAATTGAAGATAAAATCCCTCTATGTTGTAGTACTTTGTTCTAGAGTAACAAATGTAAAACGTCCAGCTGGTGCTGACAATAGTTTGAGAAAATAAAAGCTACATATACCACAGTTTTTCAACCAACACACTGTTGGCTTTGGGGGAATGGATGCTTTTTTGTTTTTTAATCATCACCTGGGATTGAACTCAGGACCTTGTGCTTGCCAGGCATGCACTTATACCATGGAACCAATTCCCCAGCCTGGATAATTTTTTAAATTGAAGCGCGGGCTTGAGCTATTGTTCAGTGCACAGAGGACTCATCCGCGTCCCTGCCTCTCCCCAGTGGACACCTATCCTGCCATCACATGTGGCTGTGATGATCAAAATTGTCTCCAGATATTATGACCTGTCCCTTGGAGAGGGGACAGCAAGGGCCCCGTTGAGAACCACTGCTTCGGTCCACGATAAGGGGCCAGGCGTGACTGGGCACAAGACAGAGGAGAGGCATCTTCCTGGATGGACAACGAGGGAATGCAGAATAGAGGAGACCATGTGTGGCTTGGACCTGAAATCTCGGTAGCCTGCCCACGGGGTGCTTCCAGGAAGAGGAGGCTTGGAGGAGATACTGGAAGCCTCGGAAAGGGACAGCAAATGGCACATACGTTTCCTTTTAAGTTAGGAACAAAGAAGGGTAGAAAGGAGAGCTGGCCAGAGGCCCATCTTGAAGCCATTGAAGACCACCTTATGGACACACTGACGTTTTCCTATCATCTTTATGAGGATTGCAGGACATGCGCGCGGTAGCAGAGAAGGAACTTAACATCAGTGGGTCTGCCCTCCCTGCATGCACCAGAGTCTCCCTGGAGCATCCCCCACATCCCTGTTCAGACAGAGTTTCTGATTGGGCACCTCCGAGCCTGGCATTTCCAAGAGCCTCCCAAATGATGCTGAGGCTGTTCGCCTGGGGACCACGCTTTGAGAACAACAGATACGAGAAGGTGGAAATAAGCTAAAGTGGTTTTTACAAAGCAATGCCCACCTCAGCCTCCCGGCATCAGAATCTGCGTTTGTACAGGCTCCTCAGGTGAGTCCTAGAAACTTTGCAGAAAACACATAAAAGGAGTAGAGCCGTAGCACTTTGCTACTCCTCAGGAATGAGGTTAGGAACCTGAAGACCCCTCTGGGACTGAGTCTGGTTCTGAAATCCCAGCAGTAGAAGACTCCTCCGTGGGCAAGAAGAATCTCTCCAGCAGAGAAAATTCACTGCACTGGGACCAGCAAAGTTCTGATCCCACTGGTAAATTCTGGCAGAGGGCCACAGTGGGGAGCAGGAAATGCACCTGGGGCTGTGCAGCAGAGAGGCAGGGCGAGGCTTTGTTCCTCTGCAGAGGAGATCTGCAAAGCAGACACGGACAGAGCATCCACGTAAGGAGGTTGGAAGAGACGCAGGTGCAGGATCAGGGCGGCTCCAGGAGAAGCAGCGGGCTGCGGAAAACCAGATTGCTGAGAAAATAAAAGTGGGGTGAAGTGTGGGGAGGACTCGGAAGGGGCAGCCTGCTGTTGCCTAAAGCAGACAGGTTTGTGTGAGGAGGGACAAATGACACGAAGACGCAGGGACAGAAAGGAGGAGGACAGCAGAGGATCTGCCTGCATGCAGGGGTCTGTGAACCATGCGGGACACAGCAGTTCCCACAGCAGGGGCGCAAGGGAGGAGGAGCGGGTGGGGAGGTGAGGGGGGTGAGCTGGGCAGGGTGCCTGCAGCTGAGGGGAGAGCCGGGCCGGAGGCCACCCCAAGCGGAGCTGGTGCCTTCTTAAGCCAGGCCCCTGTGGCCCCCGCTGAAGCCAATTGTTTAAGGACAGCTGCTTACATTTGCCCAGCGCGTGATAGCTGTCGCAGCACAGGAACGCTTGTCCTTACCCTTCCAGTCTGCCCTCCCGTTGGCTCCCGTTAGAATCACCCCTATTTTTGACATAAAAGCAATAGGTGCAATTATGCTACTGGCTTAGTTCCTCTTCTCTCGTTGCTGGGACAAGTACCCGACACCCAAAATGAAAGAAGGAAAGGTTTATTTAGCTCACAGTTGCTGGAGGTTTCAGTCCATATCTGGCTGGCCCAAGGCTGAGTGGAACAGGGCAGAGAGCATCCAGTTCACGGCAGCGGGACAGCAACAATTGCGACAGAGGCAACAGACCAACCAGGGGAGCAGAGAGCAACAGAGTGAGTCTCTCTGTCTCTCTTTATATTACATTCAGGCTCTCTGCCTCAGCCTATCCACCTCAGGCCATACCCATAATCCCATCAGTACTAAAACACATAATCCCAGTAGATCATGACTCATGTCTCAAACTCTAGAAGTCCCTGTCCCATGATTGCATGAGGCTTTGGGGGGACAACTAGACATAAACCATAACAACTATGCAGCTAGCTAATTTTATACCTGGGTACAAACTGGTCTGCAGTATTGTGGGAGGAACCCCCTGCTTGACTGTCCCTGAAAGAGGAGTAGCTGTCTCCACCTGGGCTAAGTCTGGCCCTGTTTCCATGTATTGCTAGGGACAGAGCTGGCTGGGACTCCTCCTTATCCTTTCAGCTGGCCCTAAGCAACGCCGCCGAGGCACTAGTGGCAGTCTTTGAAGTTGGCAGGAGAGTTTCTACAGAGCTCCACCCATTGTTCCGTGTGTGAGCCAGGTCGAGATGGGATGAAGACCCAATGCTCCACAGTGGTGGCTGGGGTCGAACCTCAGGATAGAGGCTATGAGGCCGGCCTGATAGTTCAGCAGACCAAAGCCCCTGCTTAGGCAGAGCACAGCAGCCGGGGCGTCAATCCCCAGCGATTAAGACTGAGTGGTTGCTTACATCTGTGATCCCAGCACTTTAGGAGACTGAAAACAGTAGAATCACTATGGTCTACATAGGGAGACCCTGCAGACCCTGTATCCTCTGTCCTAAATGCATAAAAAGAAATGAAAGAAAGAAAAAAAAAAAAACGATAGAGACTATGACTTCTTGGGCTTGAAAGATTGCACATCAGAGCTGGAGCACTGACCCCACGACATTAGATGCTGTCCCAGTGGGGTCATGCAGGTGGCTCTGCACAGTCCTCTCTCTGCATCGCATAGAGGTAAGTGCTGCTGCCCACCCCGCCCCGCTCACGGCACTCGCCTGATGCCCACCTCTCTCTCAGTCCCTCACCCTCAAGCCACTCCTTTCTTCATGAAGGAATAAAGCCCAAGCTGAGCCTTGGGTGAGGACTTTGCTCCGGGCAGCCATCAGCATGGCTGGATTTGGGACCCTTGGGCTCCCCATAACCATAAATATGCCTTAGTGTCTTTATTTTCTGTGGGTTGCACTGGGTAGGGTAGATTAGAATTAACTTGATGGGGTCCCAATAATTTATCCATGAAGTTGCAAACGTAAGCTTCTAGGAAGGGCTCTCAGTCAAGTATCAGTAGGCCCAGCATAGTGTCCTGTGTGTGTTAAAGGGGCCTTGTTGCGGGTATAATATCCACGTTTATTATTTACATATTTCTATTGATAAATTGAAATGTTTATTTATTTACTTATTAATTAATTTATTTATTTATTTGTATTTAGTACAGGGTCTATAGGGTCTCACTACACAGGTTAAACTCCTAGTGATCCTGCTGTTTTTCCAGCTTCCCAAGCACTGGGATTACAGGCGCACGCCACCACGCCCAGTCTCAGTCACCATCTCAGAGCACCCGGATGTGGGACCGGACGGCACACCGGGGATCGAACCTCAGTCCCTGCATCTGCCTAAGCAGGCACTTCAATCTACTGAGCTATCTGGCTGGCCCTTTGAAATTTTTAATTTTATGAGTTTTGTTATATTAAACAATGAGTCCTTATTGGGAAAAACTGTCAAGACATTAAGTATTGAATTTTTAATATTTATTGTTCATAAAAAAGTATCAATAATTATGACATTGGTTGTTTTTTGGTGTAAGAATCATAAAAGAATAACAGAAACAAATTCTTATATGAAGTATGGTGAACCAGGAAAACTCTACAACTGAAACACAAAAAGAGCTTTATAGCAGTTATCACGCCTGAGGCAGTCTTCAGGCATGACAACAGCATGTTCCACACACATGGATCTCTTACGCTGACAGCGTGTGTTTTGCTTACCTACCCTTTTTTGTAGGACGTACTTGACATCTGCTGGTCTTGCTATTTTATCAAGAGTTCTTACCATATTGCACAAGGTGTAGGCAGCAAGACCTCACATATAAGTGAGTGTATCTTGAACATATACTGATAAGTGAAATAAACCAAACCTACATGTGTAAATATCACATAGTCACCCTAGTGTAAGAACCCAAAAGAAGAAATAAAAATGGAGAGGCATAACACAGCTGAATGGAAATCAAGGTCTTAAAGGTTAAATAATGAAGTGACTGCAAGCAGAAAACATAGAAAAAATGGCAGGAGCAAA
>PVKN010045262.1:0-10003 GCA_004027915.1 Capromys pilorides
ATAATACAGTATTCTATTTACTAAACTTTTAACATCTATAAAATCTTTAGGGAGGGACACTTTTATAGTTGTCACTAGTGTTTTCTCTTATTGTATTCTTTAGTCAGTGGAAAACTGTGAATTTTATTAATCTTTAAAAAAACCAAACGTATGAGTTTATCCACTTTTTCCATTGCTGGCCTGTTTTTTATTCTATTTCTTTCCTTCTACTCACACTTAATTTGTTCTCATCTTGCTAGCTTTCAAAGATAGAAATTTAGTTAACTGATTTTTTTTTTAAGACTTTGGGTTTTTTTTTAATAAGCAACTAAAATTGTAAATTTGTCTTTGTGTACTTTCCTAGCTGTATCCCACTTCTTTTGTGTGTGTGTGCAGGACCAGGTTTGAAACTCATGACCTTGCACTTGCCAGGAGCTATCTCCTGGGACTCTCACGTTTTTTTAAGAGAGGGTATTGTTATGCAGTTCAGTTTGACCTTTAACACCTTAGGTATTGCAGGTGGGCCTGGAAGACACAACAATGCTCCTGCCTCAGCCTCCCAGAGGCTGGGGTTACAGGCATGCACCACCACACCCAGTGTGTATCCCACACATTGTGATGCCTTGTGGTCAGTATATTCTAATTTCTCTTGTAATTTCATCTTTAATAGTTTGTAACACCTTTAATGCTATTAATGTTTGGGGACATTTATATATACTTCAAGATATATGTTTATTGATTTTTAAGTAAATTTTGTTATGGCAAGAGGGTGTATTCACTTATATTTTAATATTCTGATGCTTACAGACACATTTTAGGACAAATAATATATTTTGCCTTGGTCAGACTTCATAAGCTTCTGTAAATATCTTTTTATGTATTTAGTACAGGATTTTGAGGGTCTCACTACACAGATCGGACTCATTGTGATCCTATTTTCAGCCTTACAAGCAGTGAGATTACAAGCGAGGGCCACCATGTGGTCTCAGTTGCCATCTCAGTGCACCCGGAAGGGAGGTACAACATGCCTGAGATGGAACCCAGGTCCTTGTGTCTGCCTAAGCAGGTGCTTCAATCCCCTGAGCTATCTTATCTGGCTGGCCCTAATAATATGAATTTTGAAGTTATTAAGTACATAGTGTTATACAAAATGTCAAATAGACTAACTTGGATAACAGTATTATCAAAACATTCTAAATCCTTACTGATATTTTGTTTTACAAATTGCTAAGTGGTGATAAAATAATCAATTATAACTGCATTTGTTGCCTCAATTTTGGAAATGTTTTTAGGTGTGCATGTACTTATCATTATTAATTAACCTACTATCTTTATGAAGTCTCATTTTATCTCATATATTTTCTTTAAACTTATCTTGCCTGATATGTATATAGCCACAACAGTACTCTTAGGTTTGCATTTTGCTTTCCATCATTTTATTTTCAGTTCACTTTTTCAGTATTGAGGACTGAACCCAGGCCCTTTATTTGCACACATTTTACTTTTTGAGACAATATAAGTTGCTTAACTTGAATTGATTTGTGATCTTCCTACCTCACCCTCCCAGAGTGCTGAGATTACAGGTGTACATCATCACGTCTGGCTACATACATCTTTTTGTCAGCAGGTTGGTCTTGCTTTCTTATTCTGCTTCATAATCTCTGCTTTTTATTGCATTTTGTCCATTTATGTTTAAGGTAATTATGTATACAATTAAGTCTATCATTTGGCATTTGTTTTCCACTTGCGTTACTTCTCTATTTCACTTGCCCAACATTTTTGGTGATAACACTTTTATAATTTTAATATCTTAATTTGTCTTTTTCAGTGTAATTTTTGCACATCTTTAGTGGTTTATGAAGGGCTATGATATATATCTGTTATGGTTTGTCTAGCTGTCCCCCGAAAGCCTCATGTAGTCATAGGGCGGGGACTTCTACAGTTTGAGATTAACTCATAATCCCAGTTCATAATCCACTGGGATTATGAGTGATCCAAGGATGATTATGGGTCTGAGTACTATTGGGATTATGGGAGTGGCTTGAGGTGGGTGGCCTGAGGCAGAGCCTGAATGTAATAAGAGAAAAACAGATACACTCTTTCTGTTGCTGTTATTGGTCTGTTGTCATGGTTGCTGTTCTGCCATGAATTGCTGCTGCTCTCTGCCCTCTGCCACTCAGCCTTGGAGCTCGCCAAATATGGACTGAAACCTCCAGGAACATTGAGCTAAATAAACCTTTCCTTCCTTCATTTTGGGTGTTAGGTATTTTCCCAGTAACAAGAGAAGAGTAACTAAGACATCATTAATTTATCTCAGTCTAGTAGAGTTAACATTTACCAGTTCACATGTTCACATAATGAATTTTCTCTTTTCTGAATTGTGCAGCTGTGGTCATACATTTCACTTTCACACTGACATTTACTGAAGATATTAAAATATGTTTTTGTTTTAGATAGTTCTTTTCAAAATCAAAGCAAAATATTTTTAAAAAATTGTGCTTTTAATTCCTTACTGTAAATCAAATTCTTTGGCTTTCATTTTGCTTGAAGAATTTTGTTTAGCATTACAGTGCTTTTGTAATGCTGACTAGCTTTCTTAGCCTTTAACACAAATATTTTGTATTTCACATTCATTTTTCAAATAGACATATATGATATAGAATTCTGGTTGTAAATGTAAACATTTTTCCATTTTTATATTTTGCCCTTTACATACTGAAGAAAACTAAATGCAGTATTGTTTGGGAGTATTGTAAAAATCCTAGTCAAGCTCCTGATTGTTCCTCCTTCCTCTCACATGTTTTTCAGCCCAGGGTTGTTCATGGTTTCTAGATGCAGAACAACAGTCCACCAAAGCAAGTGCCTCTAGTATCCCTGAAACATCTTTGGCACTTAAACCTGTCATTCAGTTAGATTTGAAAGCAGATTAGATATTTTAGGAGGTGGATCAATGTGGAGAAAAGGCTAGAGATGTGGACTTACCCTTCTATTATACACACTGTTCTACAGAGAACTGATGTCAACTACTTTGCATCTCGACTTAATCTTTGTGCCTCAGCACCTTTTACAGAGGATTACGGAGTCCTTAGGAAACATGAAGATTAGAAACACTGCAACAATACCACTGACCAGAGGAAATTCACATTAGGGCAGAAGGATAATCCTGACATGTTTACATGTTGAGGTTTTTTTTTTATTACTTTTAATAAGAAATACAATGAGACAGTTTCAAAACACGTTAGTAGGGCAGCCACAATAATTAATACAATGCATATTGTTGTCTTCATAGTAGTTGTTCAGAGTACAAGATGCAGACACGGTAACTTCTAAACATTATTGGCACAAATATTTCTTCTCACTGAACTAAGAGATAGTAGTTGTATGCATAGTCCAATATTCCATAATAGTAGTAGGTTATCAGCAGAACTGGCAATGTCAGAAGCTGTTAACTTGAGCCTTTTACAGCTCACCGTACTAATCTTGGCTTTACTTTTTATGCCTCGTGGCTAAACTTTTCTGCTGGGTGGTTAAGGCCAAGTTAAAACAAGACCTATATAACAAAACATGCAACTTTTGTATTTGCCAAGGTCAGTCAAATCCTCTCAGGATTTACCCTGAAACCATGTGCAGCATTTTGTAGAACTTTTGTCAGTGTCAGCCATCTGAATGAGTCATGGTCATTGCTTGACCAGTTTGCTCTCTGTGAAAGCCTGAATGTTTTCTTTCTAGGTGACTCTTCTTAGGCACATTACACATCATCAATCCTTTTCCTCTGTGGTCCCATAATCTCCTTGCACAGAAAATTTGGGAAACCACTGAGTTATAGGATGTTACAGTACAGGTTCCCTTATGTCCTGAGTCCTCACTGACCTTGAAGGGTTAGGGACAAAATATTGGCTATCTTTTTAATTTTTTAAAATTTTTTGTGGGACTGGGGTTCAAACTCACAACATTGCACTTGCCAGGCAGGCACTTGTGCCATGGAGCTATCTCCCCCACCCTATTGGCTACAAAGGCACAAGCTTCTTTTTCTCTAATTTTTTGGTCCGCAAACTTAAGTTGTTAACCCTCCAGAAGGGCTTAGTGATACTCTTACTCTATGACATAGGTACTTGAGCTTAACACCAGTGTCTTTCTCAATATCCAATGCCTTAGACTTAACATGGAACCAGTATTTTCCATCAATCATTAATATTCTAATAAATCCCTATAAAATGTGATAAGTTATACATTTCACACAGAAATTTAGAAATCTAAGTATGTACAAAATTGTAGCAGGTCAATCCCATGGCATTTTTCCTTGTCTCTCTGTTTTTTGGTGGAACTGGGGTTCAAACTCATGAACTTGCACTTGCCAGGCAGGCACTTGTGCCATAGAGCTATTTCCCCAGCCCCTTTCTTTTGTCTCTTATTGTCTTTTAATACCCTTTTAAAAAAAAACAAAAAATATTTACTTGAGAGAGAGCATAGCAATAATTGAAATGACATTAGAAGTAGCACACATCTAAAAGACCTTGGTCAGTTCTTGATAGATAGCATCCTCCATGATTGCAATGTTGAAATGTGTCCAGTGTCCCTAGTCTTTTAAAAGTCCAGAGTTGTTTCTGAATAGATGTTTATACAGGAATGTAAAGGAAAGTGCCATTGTTCAGCTCTCAACCCACCCAGAATAACACCACACAGTCAGAAGATAGCTTTTCCTTCCCAATTCAAGGACAGCACACAGTATTACAGTATTTCTCCCAAGATCTACATTGAACAATGTAGGAGCAATGACAATTTAGAACTGGCAAGCATCAAACAGAAGCAACTGAAAGAAATCAGGTCTCTCTCTCTCTCTCTCACACACACACATTACAGTATAAGACTCTGAGGTTAGGGAGGGTGTTAAATGATAATTTTCAAGAGAAATAGGGTCTCTAAGGGAATTTGGTCAAAACATGGAAAATCTTTAAAAGTCCAACAAGGAGATTTATGTCTATCCTGTGCATGACAACTGAAAGAATTTTAGTAAGAGTATGTTTTGACAAAAATTAATGCTGAAAATATACTACAGGCATCTACTACTCTTATAGTAGTGGACAAAAATAGTAGATGCTTCTCTCTCATAGTGAATCACACAAACTACTTGGCATTGGCAAAAATGCTTCTGTTGGTAATATTTTGAATATTTTATGATGAAGTATCCATATCCTTTTCTAGGATGCCAGAGTGTTAGCTAATCCTGTTAGCAAAATATTCATGCTATTTTAATAAATAAAATAAACCTACTAAATAGGGAACCTCTGCATTCAAGTCTTTCAAATGTTATTCCTCCCTCACAAATATTAGTTATGACAATTAAAGTACTCTTGATATCTGTAAGGTGTAATACGTAGTCATATGCTATTATTCACCATGAATCAGTATTGTTTACACAGAGTATTTCAGCCAAGATTTTCAGTATTATTAAATGGAAAACTGCCTCTATTCTAAAACTACATTACTGTTCCAGTCTTAGCTTTGCAATAGTGTTCTTCCACACCCTCATTCTATGCATGGATGAAGGGATGCTTAACTTTATGACAATTCCAGAAGGGCTCAATTTGAATGATGGCACCATGTGATATCAGCTTGATCCTAGTGGTGGTTTTATTTTTGGGATGGCGGGGGAAGCAACTTCACTAGAGCTCCTGGAAACAAGAGAACTGATTTTTCTAGTGGTAGATAAACTTGCCTAGCAGATAGTTGAGCACTGATTATAAAGACTATTAGACTGCCTGCTCACTTGGAGGCATATTTGGAATCTGATTTACAAGGATAAGTTTATTCATCACATCTGACAATGTTTACAGTGATGGTGGACATGAGCTTATACATATGTTTTGTGAGCAAGAGCATGGTAGCAGTGTTACACAAGAAAATTTCAAATGTGTATCTTTTTTTTAAAGTCATATTTTTTATTTTTATTTTTATTTATCTTTTTATATATTATGGCCGGCTCAGCCTGCCCTGGGGGTGGGGCTGGCACAACATGTGGTTCCGGGAATCGAACTGCAGACCTGGAGGTTGCCTAAGCTTGCCAAAGCAGGTGCTTAGACCACTGTGCCATCTCACCGGCCCCACAAATGTGTATCTTGAGAGCTGAAATTGTTTCCTCAAAAGGGCCAGAGTATTCTCTATTTCAAGGAAATTTTAAAATGAGGTATATAAAGTAGAAAGCAATGTGTATGAATCAGTAATTAGGCATGTAGCACTAGTTAGGAAAGATGAAATCATCCAAATTTAAGTATGACTGAGACATGGAAGATGCCAGTGATCTCAGTTGATATGAATTAGCCAATTTGGACATGTAAATGGTAAGGTCAAACTACTAGGACACAAAAATGTCTAAATAAGGATAACCTGCTTAGAGCCAGATCAGATTAAAAATCATGAATAATCAGAAACAACTTTCTGGATTATACAATGAACATTGAAAACTAAGGAGTTGCAAAATTACTCTAATACAGGAGGCCTTCCATCAGTCAGTCATCTCTCTCCCCTAATCAGTCTTCCCATTCAGGTTGCCATGTTTGTTTGTTTTGCATCAGCATGATCCCCAGTAAGGCAGAAGGCTGCAGGCAGCATCCTGACATTAACTAACAAATGAGAGCAAGCTGTTCACAAAAGGCAAAATACTTTAGAACCTTCAAAAAATGAACAGGAAAGAGGCACAAAGGGGAACAAGGAGTGAAAGATGACTAGGCTACTTCTCATAGTATCTTTTTATACACAGATTACACTAATTATGCCTACAAGCATTAAAGTGGCATTATACTCATTAGAATGAGTACATGTGACATTTTAATGACATTAGAGTTATATTTGGGTGAGTCTATATACTATCTGCAACAGAAAGACATCAGACTATGTGGCATTTCTAGGTAAAAATCTAATCGTGTAGAGCTTAAATTTGGAGGACACAACAATATTCTACTCCTATCCTATACATACTGCCACATTGCTTTCTGCCAGGGTTTTTCCAAAAGGTATATACAAAAAACTTGCTTATCTTTCACTATTCTAGTTTCCAGTATCTGTCAATGCTGAGATGGCAGGTCTGGCTGGGATGACGCAAATGTTTGGGAATAAGAACAAAGCAAGGTCTTTATCTAATTTTATTATTTATCATTAGCTGACCCCTAGTGGACAGGTGTGACAAAATCTAAGACTTCTAGTGAAGAGAAAGAGGGCAATGTATCAAAAGTTCAGCTTTTCAGAGTCAACAGTGGCTCATTTTACCACTTTATCATGACAACATGAGAAGCAAATTTAGAGATTAGACAAAAATGTTTGCAAGCTATGTATCTGAATAGGGTTTAATATCAAAATTTATTTTAAAAATTCATAAATAAATATCAGGAAAATAAATAACCTGAGATTTAAAATTGGGCCAGGAATATAGCTCAGCAGCAGAGTGCCTGCCTGGCAAGCTCTTTGATTTCCAGTACAAAAAAATGGGTAAAGCACCTCAATAGACATTTCACCAGAGCAGACATAAATAT
Organism: Capromys pilorides; assembly: GCA_004027915.1. Lineage (NCBI taxonomy): Eukaryota > Metazoa > Chordata > Mammalia > Rodentia > Capromyidae > Capromys > Capromys pilorides. The sequence goes on from PVKN010045262.1 coordinate 7,506, forward strand.
GGCCAGTAGACACATGAAAAAAAAAAGCTCAACATCATTAAATACTAGGAAATAAAACTGAAACCTACAATAAGGTATCATCTCACAGCTATTTTTTATGGCTATTTTAAGATGTAAGGAAAGAGAAAGGAAGACAGGGAGAGAGGAAGGGTGGGAGGAATGAAAGAAGGAAGGAAGGAAGGAAGGAAGGAAGGAAGGAAGGAAGGAAGGAAGGAAGGAAGGAAGGAAGGAAGGCAGGCAGGCAGGCAGGCAGGCAGGCAGGCAGGCAAGCAGGCAGGAAGGCAGGCAGGCAGGCAGGCAGGCAGGCAGGCAAAGCAAAGCAGTAACAAATACTGGTGAAGGTGTGGAGAAAAATTAATTTTTAAAAACTGCTAATAGGAGCACAGACTGGCACAGCCATTACAGAAAATAGCATGGAAGTTCCCAAGTAAAAATAGAATTACCACATTACCAAGCAAAAAGTCTTTTAGTTACACATCCAATGTAGATGAAATCATCACCTTGTTACAATATCTATGCTACTATATTCCTTACAACCTAAATGAATGTTGATGGACAAATACATGAAGAAATTACAGTACAGAAGTCCAGTGGAATAGAATTCTGAAACCCACAATAAGGTACCACCTCACAGCTGTTTTGTATGGCTATTTTAAGATGTAAGGAAAGAGAAAGGGAGATGGGGAGAGAGGGAAGGCAGGAGGGCAGGAGCGAGGGCAGGAGAGCGGGAGGGAGGGAGGGTGGGAGGAAGGAATTTTTTGTAACCAAAATTTAAATCTGTGATCCTGTTATGTGCTACAATATGGGTATAAAGGAAGACGATATGCTAAGTGAGACATAGGAAGAAAATATTGCATAATTTGACTTATATGTGAAAGTTTTCGAAAAGCTAAATACACATAAAGAAATAAGTGGTGACCAGAAATACGAGGGACAGGGGGAAGACATGCCAAGATATAGATCAAAAGAAGCAAAGTAGGGGCCGGCGAGATGGTTCAGTGGTCTAAAGCGCCTGCTTAGGAGGGCTCAGGCAACTGCGGGGACTGCAGTTCGATCCCCGGCACCACATGCTGCGCCAGCGCCACCACCAGGGCAGGCTGAGCCAGCCACAAAATGAATAAATAAACAAACAAACACAACAAGCAAACAAATAAATAAATAAAAAATTTAAAAAAAAAAAAAAGAAGCAAAGTAGCAGATATATGGGATGAATAAATTTAGAGACCTAATATAGAACATGAGAACTATAGTTAATACTGTTCTTGAAATCTTTGCTGAATAAGATTTTAGTTGTTTTTGCTATGCAAAAAATGGACAATTGGGCTGGCGAGATAGCTCAGTGGACTAAGCACTTGCTTAGGCAAGTACAGGGACCAGGGTTTGATCCCTGGCATTACATGCCCTGCCAGCCCTGCCCTCAGGTGCACTGAGCCAACAACTCAGTCCAGGTGTGATGGTGCAAGCCTGTAATCCCAGTGCTAGAGAGGCTGAAAACAAGAGGGTCACTACAAGTCCAAGCTGCCTAGTGACCTTGTACAAAGAACCAAAAAATGATGGATATGTTCATTTATTTGTTATCGCAAAATTTAAAAAACATACTTCTACATAATCCAAAAGAAATTTTAAAAATATACAGGACTTAATAAAAATGAAACAAAAGAAACAAATACATGTGCTGTACAGTAGCAAAACAGTTTATATCACTAAATGCTTACATTAAAAAGATATAGAATGAAGGGTCTAAGTTTTTATTTCAAGAAAACAGTAAAAGGAAAAAACATAGGAAAGGAAGAAAATAAAAAGGATAACAAAATGTGGCAAGTAATATAATAGTCATTAACTTCACAATTTAGAAAAATGGATAAAATCCTGAAAAATGTAAGAAATCAAAATTCCAACAAGATGAGTTACATTAAAGTACTTCTAATCTAAATACTCCCTACAAAGAAACTTATAGCCCCAACATCTTTTTACCACATGAGAATGTAACCAAATAATTAAACAATTAGACTGGTTTATACCCTCTTACATACAAAACACTTCCAAACTAATTTTATATGCTATTTTCCTTTAAGATTAAAAATAAGACAAGAGTATTTGCTGTAGCTGTTCTCTTTAACATACTACTAAAACATTCACGAAGCAAAACAAAGCAGGTAAAAACAAAACAAGACAGGGGCTGGGGAGATGGCTCCATGGCACAAGTTCCTGCCTGACAAGTGCAAGGTCATGAGTTCAAACCCTGGTCCCGCGTGCGCGCGCGCGCACACACACACACACACACACACACAAAAAGACAGATACTGGAAATGAATACAAATTGTTTCATTATGGATGAAATAATTTTTCTTATATGCAAAAAACTCTGGTTTCCATACCAGAAAAACATGTTAATGTTAATAAATTTAGCAAAGTTGTAAGATGTCTAATCAAAATACAAAAATCATTTATATTTCTCAACCATAACAATGAACAATTTCAAAAAAAAAATTAAGGAA
>PVKN010045282.1:0-10061 GCA_004027915.1 Capromys pilorides
CCATCAGCAATGACCTACCTTGCTCCCCCCTGGATCTTCTCAGCACCTTGTGCAAGACTTCGAGGTTCCTGGGAATGAGTCCAGCTGCCCTTGGGCAGAAGGAGGTGGAGGCCCAGAGGTGGACACAGCTGTATTCTGGGCTACAGACCTAGGCCAGCAGAATGTGGTGATGCACAGCTGTGCTCCCAACACTCCAGGAGGCTGAGGCAGGAGGACTGCTGTGAGTTTGAGTCCAGCCTGAGCTACATAGTGAGTTCAAGGCCAGCCTGAACTATATAGCAAAACCCTGTCTTAAAAAAAGAAAAGAAAAGAAAGCTGCAGCTCGCCTGGCAGCGAATCCTTTCCACTCAGCCCGTAAAAGTCCTCAGTTTGATTTATTTTTGGATTGTGCCTCTAGAACATGTCAGAATGGCTTTCCCTGCACCAGCCGGGTGATTGCTTCCCAGGTCTTGGAGCCAAGCTGAACTGTCGTGGCAGCCCCGGGCACTGTGTCCTGGCAGTGCTCGGAGGAGGAGGAGGTCACATTTGTTAAAGTGACGAGTTTACTGGCGCCATGTACTTTGGCCTCGGACCCCAGGACCACATAGGAAAAGGCCAGAACCTGGGATGTTCCAGCAGTCCCTGGAAGGATGAGGAGAAGGAAGCAGGCTCTTCGCCTGAGAAACCTAGTCCCTTTTTGTTCCTCCAAACCAGTCGCTCTGGAATCACAGACGACCACTTGTGGGCAGGGCAGCAGGAGGCCTTGGAGTGACCCAGAGGAGGCCCCTGCCCTCTGGACTTCACTGTCCTCTTCCTTCCAGCCGGCATCTGAATCCGGCCCCTTCCAGTCTCCCGCAAGCCCCTGTGAAATCTAGGTCAACAGCAAGAGCCCTTCGGCGGTAGCATGCTGTTCCGGAGATCTGCCGCTAGAGGCCGCTGCGAATGCAGCTTTGCCTCCAGCTTCAAAAGGCAGAAGGCTGCCAGGGCCTTTCAGGATTCCACTAACCGCGCCCGCCTGTCCTCGAATGTGCAAAAGCAGCGACTGCTCAGATTGTGAGACTAGGAGGAGCCGGCAGCCTGGCACCGCGGGAGCCTGGAAACGCGCCGGCACGGGCTGAGCAGCCTCCTCCTGTCCAACTGAGCAGCGACTAAGGCCGGCATGGTAGCGCACGCCTGCGCTCCCAGCCCTTGGGAGGCTGAGGCAGGAGGATGGGTGTGAATTCGAGGTCAGTCTGGACTCCATTAGAGAGACCCCATGTCAACAAAGAAACCTCCCCAGCAGTTGGATTCACTTTCAGCTGCTTCTTCCAGCCCCTCTTACACCGGCATCAGCAGATATTTTCATAGAGAAAGTCAACCGGAAGGGACCCAGGAGGACAATGAGAACTTCCGGTTGCCCTCTTGTGTTTCAGGGGTTGAGGATGCCTCTCAATAGATTTTCCTCTTAATCCCTCAAGGCATCCTTGGAGGTTGGCAAGAGGTCTATTTCCTGATGAAAAAACTGAGGCCCAAAGGTGGGGACAGCAGAGGTTCAGGATGAAAGAATGGATTGAATAAGGACTCCGAGCCTGTGTGGCTAGGAAAAGGCAGGTGCAGGACTTGGAGAGCTTTTTCTCCTTTATTAAAAAATGCGTTTGGGGGGCCGGCGAGATGGTTCAGTGGTCTAAAGCACCTGCTTAGGAAGGCTCAGGCAACTGCAGGGACTGCGGTTCGATCCCCGGCACCACATGCTGTGCCAGCGCCACCACCAGGGCAGGCTGAGCCAGCCACAAAATAAATAAATAAATAAAGAAACAAACACAACAAGCAAACAAATAAATAAAAATTAAAAAAAAAATGCGTTTGGAACAGGGTCTATAGGATCTCACTATGTAAATCAGACTCAGTGATCCTCCTGTTTTTCAGCCTCCCAAGTGCAGGGATTCTGGGGGTACTTCACCACTCCCAGTCTCAAGTCTCAGTGTGCCCTGGGGGGGCGGAGCCAGCTTGATCTGGGATCAAGCCCTGGCCGCTGAGCTCTGCCTCAGCAGGCATTTTAGTTCACTGAGCTATCTGGCTGACCTTTCTTTCTTTCTTTCTTTCTTTCTTTCTTTCTTTCTTTCTTTCTTTCTTTCATTTTTGAGTGTCTCACTATATAGCTCCAGGCTGGCCTCTAGATCACAGCAGTCCTCCTGCCTCAGCCTCCCAAGTGCTAGGATGGAAGGCATGCGCCACCATGACTGGCTATTGCCCCATCTTACACTGTGAGAAGCAAGGGCAAGCAGGCCTGTGGTGGAAGGGACACTCAGCTGCCTGGAGCCTGACACCTGATCCCCACAGCTGGGCCTGATGGAATTCTCGGAGATGAGCAGATAAATGCTTCTCATAATTGGTCTAGGTGAGAAGGCAGAAAGAAGCGTGCCTGGTGAGCTCCTGCCAGTGTGCCGGTGTGCTGGTGTGCCGGTGTGCCACAGGCTGCTGGACCTAGGGGAGTCTAGGGGCAGGGCTACTTGGACCCCAGCCCCCAGCAGAGCTGGCCTGGTGCCCTGAGCATGGTTCTGGTACCTTTGGCAGGGAGGCCAGCAAGGACCAGTACTGTGGCATGAAAATGGGTTTTATTTCACCTTTGGTGGCCTTTCGGGCTTCCCTGGTGCAGGTACAGCTCATAGTGATAACGACACCTTTGCACTCCTGAACCACAGGAAGGATCCAGAGACTCCAATGGCCTCTGTCACCTCTGCTGCTGAGCAGGCACAAACCGGGCTGTGTCCGTCCCTCGTCTGGCTGCAGGGATCTGGATCTGTGAGGCCTAGGTGGGCCCAGCCACCCCCAGGCCTTCGAGCGGGGAGGCAGTGGGCCGAGGCATCTGTGCCTGACACGGTGCTGGGTAGCAGTCGGCCCTGGGCACACAGCCTCGGTGTGGATGACTGAAAGCTCAGCAGGGGCCACGCCCCAGGGAAACTTCCAGATGCGGGACTGGCGGGGCCTAGAGAGGCCAGGAGCAGCGGCGCCGCTAGGGGCCCCTGGAGCCCTGCAGGTGGCGCTGCGGAGCTGCTCGGTTTCCTTCCAGAGAAGATGATGCAGTTGCTGCCCTCCGTCACACACACACACACACACACACACACACGCACACACACACACACCTGCCCCCCCATCACACGAGTCTGAGGCCAGTCCAGGCGGCTTTCGCAGACCCTGGATCCAGGTTAAAAATTTAGCCGGGTGTAGCAGTGCAGACCTGTAATCCTACCACTTGGAGGCTGAGGCAGGAAGATCCCATGTGTTCCAAGCCACTTAGTGAGTCCTTGTCTCAAAAACCAAAAATAAATAAATCATAAAGAGTTGGGGCCTGTAATCCCAGCACTTGGGAGGCTGAGGCAGGAGGATCGGCGCAAGTTCAAGACCAGCCTGGGTTACAAAAATGAGCTCAAGGCCAGCCTGAACTGCATAGTGAGGGCCTGTCTCAAAAAGATAAAAAAAAAAAACAAAAAACAGAGTTGGTGTTATGGTTTATGTCTAGTTGTCCCCCCATGCAATCATGGGGCGGGGACTTCTAAAGTTTGAGACTTGACTCATGATCCACTAGGATTATGTGTTTTAGTATGGATGGGATTATGGGTCTGAGTCCTTCTGGGATTATGGGTGTGGTCTAAGGCAGATAGGCTGAGGCAGAGAGTCTGAATGTGATATAAAGAGAGACAGGGAGATAGACTGTCTCTGTTGCTCTGCTGCCCTGATTGGTTGGTCGGTCGCCTCTGTCACCATTTTGTTGTTGTCCCACCGCCATGAGCTGCTGCTGTCTGTCATGTGCCACTTAGCCTTGGAGCTGGCCAAATATGGACTGAAACCTCCAGCAACTGTGAGCTAAATAAACCTTTCCTTCCTTCATTTTGGGTGTCGGGTATTTGCCCCAGCAATGAGAGAAGAGTAACTAAGACAGAATTTGGTACCAGAGAAGTGGGGTTGTTGCTGTGACTAAGCTGACCATGTGCATTACAAGTTTTTGGGAATGGCTTATGGGAAGAGATAGGAAAGGTTTGGAGAGGTCTTCTACTTGTGAAGAGCTGGAAAAGCTTCAGCTGTTCTGTAGGGGAGATTCTGGTTAGAACTCAGACCAGAAGACTGACAGAAGGCCTGCCTGTAAAGACCAGGTTGAGGAGGTTTCTGCTGAGAAGGACAGCATTGGTTGTTGGACTCCAGATCATTTGTGCTATGGCTTGGCTGAAAGTCTGTCAGAATTTTGCTTGTGCCCAGAGACTTTGCCTAAGACTGAGATTAAGCATGGTGGACTGATTAATCTTTCAAGAGATATTTCAAAGCAGCAAACTATTGGGGCAGTGACATGGTTGTTATTGGTGGCTTTTAGCCAGATTTATGTTGAAAATAAGAGCAAAGAGCCAAGCAGGTTGATTTAAAATATTGTGAGTTTGGCCAGAAAGGAAGCACCAGGAGAACCATGGACTGTAAAGATGGAGCTGAAAGGATCTCTATTGCTGGGAAGGAACCAGAGAATCAAAAGAGTGGCCTGAGTGAATCACAAGAGGGCAGCTCTCCACCCTTTGCAGCCCCAGAAGTGCAAAGGAGAGAGGCTTTGCCTTGAGAAGAAAGCCACAGAGACCCAAGTACCAGAATGGTGGCAGAGGCCAAACCAGGTTCCAAAATGGTGCCGGCATGGAGAATTTGTGCCTTGGAGTCAAGATCAGAGTGTTCGTCAATCCAGGCCCTCCACCCCTGTAACCAAGAGAGAAGGAAGCCTGGCTACTGCTCCAGCTGGCAGCAGACCTTGCATCATCCACATGACATTGGTTTTAGGCGCATTCAGAATGCAAGAGGTGTTAGGTTAAGAAGGCTTCCACCTAGATTGCAGAAGGCCTGGGAGGCCAGGCAGTGTGCCCCTGTGAAGGCAATATGTAAAGCTGTGAGTGAGAAGCCTGTTCAGTGGAAACCCCAGAAGTTTGAAGCCAGGAACATGAATCATGCAAAGAGAGAGCAAATCTGGCCTAAGAGAGAAGCCATGGAAACTACCACCAAGAATGCTGTGGGGGCAGAGCCGTGTAAGGCCTTTGGAGCTCACAACTCAGTGCAGACTGCTTCGGATGCTCCAGTTGGAACTATGGGATTTAATGTTTACCCTGCTGGATTTTGGACATGTGTTGGTCCTAGTGTTTTGTATTACCCTGTTGTTTGCAACTTTTGGAATGGTAATGTTTATCTTCTGCCTTTGAATGTTGGATGTGTTTAACTTTTCTTTTGTACAGGAGCTCACAGTGAAGATTTTGCCTTGGATCTTGGAGGAGACTTGGGACTTGGACTTTTCAGCAATGCTGAAACTGCTGGGACTTTGGCAGCTCTTCAAGATGGACTAAAATGTCTTTTTTTTCAGACCAGGGTTTGAACTCATGACCTTGCACTTGCCAGGCAAGCACTTGTGCCATGGATGGACTAAAATGTCTTTTGCACAAAGGGATATGCATGTGACTTTGGGGGTCCAGGGGTGGACTGTATGGTTTATGTCTAGTTGTCTCCCCAAAGCCTCATGAAATCATGGGGTGGAGACTTCTAGAGTTTGAGACTTGACTCATGATCCACTGGGATTATGTGTTTTAGTACAGATGGGATTATGGGTCTGAGTCCTTCTGGGATTATGGGTGTGGTCTAAGGCAGATAGGCTGAGGCAGAGAGCCTGAATGTAATATAAAGAGAGACAGAGAGACAGACAGACTCACTCTGTTGCTCTGCTGCCCTGATTGGTTGGTCGGTCGTCTCTGTCACCATTTTGTTGCTATCCCGCTGCCATGAGCTGCTGCTGTCTGTCATGTGCCACTTAGCCTTGGAGCTGGCCAAATATGGACTGAAACCTCCAGTAACTGTGAGCTGAATAAACCTTTCCTTCCTTCATTTTGGGTGTTGGGTATTTGTCCCAGCAATGAGAGAAGAGTAACTAAGACAGTAGGGAACTAAGAACATAGCTGAACACTCTGTGAGGGGCTGCTGTGTCCCCCCTATTCCTGCCACCTGTCCACATGCAGCCAGGGGATATGGTCTAGAGAAACAGGGTGTGTCAAGTGGCAGGATGCGGTATCTCAGGCTCTTGTGAGGGTGAAGTGGGCTGTGTATGTGAGATTCTTTTCTGTCCTGCCCAGGGGCAGCCCTCCCCCCAGGTCCCAGTGAGCACATTCTGGTAGTTGTCACCGGACAGCTCAGCAGCAGGAGTGCCTGCCGCCCTGATAGTAGAGATGCGTGTGATGGCAGAGACCCAGCTCTGTCAGGGACGAGGAGTCACTGTGTTGGGGTGGGGTGGAGGACCTTATCTAGTAATTACTCAACAAACTGGGCCCTTCCTGTGTGCTACCTGTGCATGCCCGTGGCTGTCCTAGGGGTCAGGGAAGCCACAGCGAACAGGACAACGTCCCCAGATGCTGCAGCATGCGCCCTGGGGTGGGAAGGAGGTAAGAAGAATAGTGTGGAGCTGGGGACCCGAGGATGCCGTCCTGAGTGGGCACCCATGCCAGGGAAGCCTCATGGGGCGGGACCAGGGCCCCTGTGCAGCTAGCAGGCAGGAAGAGAGGATGCTGGCAGCACCCTGCCTGGCCTGTGCCCCTTGCTCTGCCCGAGGGGCTCCCTGCCGCCCTTGGCGCCCACTTTGTGCCCATTGTGCCCCCGTGGACTGTCCCACCACGCCCCTTCCAGTGTTGCTATCATTCCTGATTTCAAGCTCCTGTCGGCCCTCTGTCCCCAGCACCTTCATGCACAGCAGTCCAGGGTGCTGACTGCCCTAGAGCCTCCAGCTGGGGGTGGTGAGCGGGGCTGAAACCCAACCTACACCTACCAGAGGAGCTTCGTGCCGTCCTAGCTCAAGGCCCTGTGGCCCGGGCCCAGGCCTGGCTCTAGTGGGTCTAAGGCAGGGCGGGGCCGCCCCTGCTCCTCACCCTCACACTGGGGCCTTGGGCAGCATCCGTGCTGGGCCAGGGAGGGCGGCAGCTGCTTCTTCCTCAAGGAGCCCCGGGTGCTTTTCCTCTCCTTATGGATGCTGTGAGTCGCCTCTCAAAATTGCTCTGCCATCATTAGCACGCAGATTAGGTCAGATGCGAGCACGTGGGCGGCTCTGGGGCACGGGGGAACGCTGAGGCTGCGTGTTCGGTCCTGGCCTGCTCCGTGCCTGCGGCTCCTAATCAGGGCTGCACGCAGCTTGGTTCCTCCACTGGGCGCTGGGGCGCTGGCGCGGGTGCAGCAGTTTCTCCTCCTGCAGTGCCTGCCACCTGCCCATGGGCTTTGTCAGGTGACTGTGGTCACTCTGCCCGCCCGGCACACCTCTCAGGACCGAGCAAGGCCTGGCCACAGCTGGGCATCCCTGTTCCCTCTGGGTGGTCCCAGAAAGGGGTGTCCTTTGGGGTCCAGCCGGGAAGGTGAGCCTGCACCACTATGTCAGCCTCCCTGAGGCCCTGAGTACAGAGCTTTGCCCTGGTCTCTTGGGGCCCTGCTTGCCCTCGCCCGCAGGTTGCAGGTTGTCCACTGTGGCAGCCACTGCCCCGGCAGGGCCTGGCCCAGCCCCTCAGCATCACCCGTAGTACCTGCCAGGCCGTTGGGGTGCCCAAGGCTCCCCTATCTCCTGGGGCCTGCACTACCACTGTGGCAGGTGGGCCAGAGAGCAGGAAGCGAGTGCCCTCAGGAGCAGCCCTCAGTCCCAAGCCTGGCACCCCAGTTCCCCAGCTCTGCCCAGGCTAAGTGAGGGGCACAGTCTTCCAGAACCCGTTTGAGATGCTGGTCCTGCTGTCGCATTGGCACTCCGTGACCTCCCAGTCATGGGCTTGGCCTCAGGGGTAACAACTGACAGGTGCCCACACGAAGATGGCAACTTGCGCGGCACCCCTGGCCTGCCAGGCCACTGGCCCCTGGCCTCTACTCAGCGCCCCATAAGCCTCCTCCTGCCTCCTGGTGGCTGCTCTTCTCCTGCACCCCAGGGCTCCCACTGGCCTGAAGGTCTTAGGGACTGATACAGGGTGGTTATCCTGAGCCTAAGGCAGCGTAGGCACCGTACAATTGCACTGGTTTGCTAAAAAACCAACCGTGGAAATGTAGCAGCCGAAAGGGAGCAGGGCCGCTGCCTGCACAGACTTCGGTTCTGCGCCTTTCTTGAGGGAGGCCCTAGGGCTGCTGCTCCACAGGCAGCCTCACCACTCGTCTGCTCACTCACCTGCCGCGGCTCCCATCACGGCCCTCCCAGACGGGACCTCGTTTTGAGAGTGGTTTTGATTTACTTAGTTTTGAGACAGGGCCTCACAATGGGTTCTAGACTGGCTCTGAACTCACTTTGTAGTCTGAGCTGGCCTCCAATTCTTGGAGATCCTCCTGCCTCAGCCTCCCGAGGTCTAGGATCACAGGCATGCACCACCACGCCCCACTCGTGGGTGGCCTTTAAGACTTTCCACCACCTGGGCTTGCTGTCCCCAGAGGCCCTCGTGCTTGCTGCTCAGAGTTGGGCTTTGGTCCCAGCTGTGTGAGTTCAGATCCTCAGTCTGCAGCTCCCGCTGGGTGGTGAGGGCCGGGTGACTCAGCCTCTCTGGACATACGATTCCTTGTCAACAAAAGGTGGATGACGATGCTCACACCTATCATTATCTTGAGAATTTGAAATCACGCGTGGACCTTGTGCAGATGCCACAAACCACTAAACTCCATACTTAAAAAGAGAGCTGGGGGCCGGCGAGATGGTTCAGTGGTCTAAAGCGCCTGTTTAGAAAAGCTCAGGCAACTGCAGGGATTGTGGTTTGATCCCTGGCACCACATGCTGCACCAGACCCACCACCAGGGCAGGCTGAGCCAGCCACAAAATAAATAAAGAAACAAACAAACACAACAAGCAAACAAATAAATAAATAAATAAAATTAAAAAAAAAAAGGAGAGAGAGCTGGACTGGTGAGATGGCTCAGTGGTCTAAAGTGCATGCGTTGGGAAGTTTAGGCCACCGCAGGGACTGTGGCTCGATCCCAGGCTCCACATGCTGCGCCACCCTCCCACTCCCCTACCTCCCACCCTGAAGGCTGAGCCGGCCATAACACAAACAAATAAATGAGGTTTAAGAAAATAAAATAAACTTTAAAAAAAAATAAAAAGAGAGCTGTTAGGGCCAGGGAATAAGCTCAGTAGAATAAGCACTTGCCTGGCAAGAGCAGGGTTCTGAGTTCAATCCCGAATACTAAGAAGAAAACAAAACAAAAAACCAGAGCTATTAAACAAAAAAAAAAACAACAAAAACAAAAAAACCCCAAAAAACCCAGCCGTTTGTGGCCCATGAATAATATCTTCTTTTTAAAAATGTATTTAGTACAGGGTCTCACTACACAGATCGGACTTGTAATGATTCTCCTATTTTCACCCTCCTAACCACTGGGATTACATGTGTGCACCACCACGCCCACTGTCACTTGACATCTCAGCACAGCCCAGGGAGTGAGGCTGGCACAGTATACCAGGGATTGAACCCCAGCCCCTATGTTCTGTCTAAGCAGGCACTTTAGTCATCTGAGCTATCTGGCCAACCCGAATAATATATCCTTTAAACACAAAATAGGCATATCATACTGATCCAGCTCTTTAAAATAGGCCTAGGTCTTTGCCGTTAGTGACAGACTCTGCCAAATAGGCCCAGTACCAGGCCGGGCACACGGAGGTGGCCAGTGAGTGCTGGAGACACAGTCCAGGAGCATGCTGGACACTGCCCTTGCCTGGCATGTGGAGCTGGGGACGCAGAGCTCCCAGACCTCAGGATGAGCAGCCTGGTATCTGTCCACCAGAGGGAAGAATGACAGCCCTGCCTTTCCAGGAACTAAAAGGGCCCTGGAGCCCGGTGACTTGGGTGCGCTGAGGCGCGGCCACCTACAAGGCATCTGCACATTGTGCCTTCATTACTCCGTCTTACAGAGCTGTGCTTTCAAATACACCCACAAACCCAGCATGGTGACAGACACTTGTCATCCCAGCACTCAGGAGGCTGAGACACGAGGATTATTGCAAGTTTAAGACCAGCCTGAGCTATATAACAAGACCCTGTCACAAAAAGACAAAAAACACTAAGCACATTCACAAGTTTTGGCAAGTCTTT
>PVKN010045294.1:0-10177 GCA_004027915.1 Capromys pilorides
TTTCCAGGATTAAGCCATGACAAATTACACTGCTATAAACATGGATACACATATATCACATATTCAGTTCTTCTGGAAAAATACCCAAGAAAGAATTAGCTGGCTTGAATGGGATCCCCAACCATAGCTTTTTAAGGAATCTCCACACTGATTTCCAGAATGGTTTTACCAGTCTTCACTCCCACCAGCAGTGCAGAAGTGTTCCTTTTTCACCACAACCTCTCCAGCATTAGTTTTTGCCTGATTTCTTGATGTTAACTATTCTTTTTGGTGTGAGATAGCATCTCAGTGTTGTTTTAAAAGAAACCGAAGAGGATTTGAGAAAATGGAAAAATATTCCATGTTCCTGGATAAGAATCAACATTGTGAAAATGTCCATACTTCCAAAATTCTAGCATAGATTCAATGCAATCCCAATTAAAATAGCATTAGTATGCCTCACATAGCTAGAGAAAACTCTCCTCAAATTCATCTAGAAACTGAAGAGACACAGAATATCAAAAGAAATCCTGGAAAACATAGAAAGGTAGGAGGTATCACAATCCCTGACCTGAAATTATACTATAAAGCTATTGTGACAAAATCATCATGGTACTGACATAGAGACAGACCTTAGGATCAGTGGAACAGATGAGAAGATGCAGACACAACTGCAAACACACTCAACTACCTTATCTTTGACAAAGGGGCCCAACATACTCACTGGAAGAAAGATAACCTCTTTATTATATGGTGCAGTAAAAAAAAAGTGACTTTCTACATCCTGAAGGCTAAAACTAGACCCATGCCTATCACTAGGTATAAAGATACAGATAAAAATGGATCAAGTATTTAAATATAGAAAGAGAAAAACTAAATCTTCCTAAGGAACATGTTGGTACAATTCTTAATGACATAGGAATAAGAAGAGAGTTCATGAATAAAACTGAACTGCATGGGAAATGCTCCCAAAATATAAACAATTGGGATATCATATTTTGAGAAGTTCTGCACTTCAAAGCAAATACCCAACAGAGTAAGAAGAAAATCTACAAATGGAGAAAGATTTATAACTGACTGTCCCTCTGACAGAGGCTTTCTATCTACAACATATAGAGAGTTTGACAAATTTGCCCACCCTAATTTAAAGACCCAATCCAAAATTCGCACTGGAGATGAATATATGCTGTTCAGAGGAAGGAATATAAATGGCAAGTAAATCTATGGAAAAATGTTTGACATTATTGGTAATTAGAGAAATGCAATTTAAATTGTATATCATTTTGAATGTATTATGTAATATTTATCTATTCTATTTAAAATAAATTGTGCAACAGTAGATTTCATTTCACACTTCGCACAGGAACATGAGTTCAGTGCCCACTACCTTGTGCCTTGATGGCCACTGAACTGGCAAAAGCCTGTAATCCAACCAGTGGGGAGGCTGAGACAGCCCAATGACTATGTATCTGAACTGTGTAGTGAGACCCTGTACCAAAAGAAGTTGTAAAATAAATTGTCAACTGTTTTTTTTTTCTTTTTTTTAAAATATATTTTTATTCAATTTATATTTATTTTTTTCATTTTGAAAAGTAAAAGACAAGAGCAAGAACAAAACTCAGAAAAGTGACAGGAACAGGGTAATGTACAACCATATATATGTTACAAATTTTCATTATTTCTACTGTTGTGAGTGGCAGTGGGTGAGGGAAAGCAAAACAGTGGCAAAATCTACAGTGGCTCATGGAGCATCTCCCTGAGCTGACTTATGCCCCTTCTGCTCACCATGCAAAGAGGAATATCATATGACAATAGTTATCCTCAAGAGAAAAGAAAGTCAAGTCCTACTTCACAGAGTGGAAGGGAGAAGAGCTATAAATAGCTGATGAATAGCATTAATGACCATAATAGCTTCAGACAATTAGGTATGTTAGGTACACTTTGCATCCTTCCAGAAATTATCACAACAATAACTCCCAACAGGATGGTTCTTGAAGCTGGAAACTTTAGGGAAGTCTGTTACCTTTCTATTGCAGTGACAGGATTAAAGGAAGAAAAATTTATTATGGCTTCAGGCTGGTAAGCGGTTCCTTTGCTTTTTTGACTGTGCGGTGTAAACCTGGTTGAAGGTCATCTTTGCTGCTTACCTGTGGCAAATATGAATAAGAGAAAAACAGGGGGAGGACAGAGAAAGAAAGAGATAATGAACTGGAGGGTTTCTTCTGATTTTAGTGTGTCTGAGTCGCCAGAAAATTGCACAATTCTGCACACATTTAACATTGGTCTCTCTACATTAACTGTCCACACACCAACTGTCTCTGGAAACAGTCTAATCAAATTGATTAATAAAGGCTAATACATCATGTATTTTTATCATCAATTCTGTTGCTCATGTCATTGTGTAAGATTGGACATATGATTGCATATTACTGCTAGCTTTTCAGTACATTTTTAAAATTTATTTTGAATAGAGTATAGCAATAATTGATATGACATTAAAAATGGTAAACATTTAGAAGAGCAAGATGACAAGTATTCAAGCATGAATTTTGCATTATCTATTGCTATCCACAAAGTAGTTGCTCAGATCACAAGTATCAGCATACTGAGTTAGCCAAATTGTGAAAATTGTACACAATAGCTTCAGTTTTCACAAAACTGATTTAAATTTATTAGTACAATCACTTCAGCCATTCTGCAAATGGACCTGCATGCTTTTCCCTCCTGCATTTTTTTCCTTTCTTTTTCCTTTCTCTCATCAAATTTGAGGCCTACATAGGTAAGTGGGTGCAACTAGAGGCTATATTCATGAGTGAAATCAGTCAGACCCACCTGTCTAAATGTCATATTGTCTCCTAGTGTAAGAACCTGAAAGAAGAAATGAAACGTGAAAGTTATCAGACACAGTAAAACAGAAAGGAATGAAACTTAAGGATTGAACAACAAAAATGAGTGAACTGATTTTTTCAAAGTCTATTTGAATCTTTTCTTGTTCATGTTAGGTTGGTCCCATGCTGTTTGAGTGTGATCTCATTGAAACATGAATACATTTGTCAAAATCTTACTCCTACTCCCAAATGGTGTCATATTCATAGTACTGGTAGCAAGGGCTTAAAAGTATTTTGAGGTGGGACTCTATCAACTGGCAACTTCTTTATAAAGAAATGCTAAACTTAAATAATGATTGATAGAAAGACAGTGTAGGTGAATAATATTAAACTGTTCTTAGGTCTTTTGATATTCTGGAGGAGAATAACTACGATATTTCAAGTTGAACATATATGGTTGAACCATGATTTGTAGAAATTCAATATTTAATCAAAGATTAGTTTATGCACATGTATATATTTTCATCAGAGTGTCAAAAATCTTAGCAGAATCATAAAATGTAAGTGCACAAATGAAAACACTAAGTTTTAAAAATTTCATGTTCAAAAAGAGAACAATTGGGGGTCTGCAGCTTAGCTCAGTTGTTGAAGTGCCTGTTCAGGCAAATGGAGTCAGTCACAGGGGACTGGAGTTCAATCCCCAGCTCCACAAGCCTTACCAGACTGACCCTTAAGGCAGCCAGAGACAGAAAAAAAAAAAAAAAAATCATTCTCAACTTTGGGGCAGGCCAAATAGCTCAGCATGTTAAAGCTCAAGAAAGCAGGTACAGAGGCCAGGGTTCAATTCCCAGGCTTATCATGCTGGCCTGCCCCCAGGGCATGCTGAGATGGCAATTGAGATTGGGCATGGTGGCGCATGCCTGTAATTCCAGCCTGTGGGAGACTGTAAACAGGTGGATCACTATGAGTCCAATCTAGTAGCGAGACCTGAAAACACCCTGTAGGCCTTTCCCTAACTTACAAAAAAGAAAGGAAGAAAGAAAGAAAGAAGAAAGAATGGAAGAAAGAAAGAAAGAAAGAAAGAAAGAAGAAAACAGTAATGTTATATTTATATTTGTAATGTTATATAATACAAGAAAATATTTTATAAGTAGGACAGGTGGTTTCATACTAAAATTTTTAGGGAAAGAAAATGAAAGAAGACAATAAACACAGCTAATAAAGAAACAAAGCAACAACATTTAAGTCAATATAAGATGAGGCTCACTTCTATCACTTTCTTCATAATTTAGGCACTACTACTATATTAAGCTGGTAGAGATTGGAGCCATCTCAGTTACTGTTCTCTTGTTGCTGAAACAAAGGAACTGACCCTAAAAATAAAGGAAAGATTTGTTAAGCTCACAGTTGCTAGAGGTTTCAGTCCACACTCAGCTGGCTCCAAAGCACACTGGCACATGGCAGAGAGTAGCAGTTCAGGGTGGCAGAACAGCAACAATGGCAACAGAGACAACAGAGAGAATCTGTTTCTCCATTTCTCTGAAATTACGTTCCAACTATCTGCCTCAGGTTGTGTGTAGGACTTACACACATAATCATAGCAGTACTAAAACCTATAATCCCAGTTGATCACCCATAATCCCAGTGAAACATAAGTTAATGTCAAACTCTAGCAGTTCCCATCCCATGACTACATGAGGCTTTGGGAGACAACTAGACACAAACTATAACATTCTGCCCCTGGAATCCCAAAGTCTCATGTATATCCTTTTGTGCAATAGACATTTTAGTCCATCTCTAAGAGTTCCCAAAGTCCCAACAGTTTCAGCATTGTTGAAAATTCCAAGTCCCAAGTCTCCTCCAAGATCCAAGGCAACACCTTAATTATTTTGTGCACTTAGAAACATTTGGACCTTTACTTTGATTTATGTTGTTGATCTATTCTGGGAACTCTCAAATCTACTGATAATTTATCAATGGTACCTCCTTGTGGTCTTACAAGAAAGTAGAGTCACAGAAAGTTTAGCAGAATATTTGTTTTTCCAATTTGTTTTGCATTAACTCATTACATAAACAATTTCCAAAAACTTGCAATGCACACAGTCAAGTTAGCCACAGCAACGACCCCACTCCTGTGGTACCAAATTCTCTCAGTTACTCTTCTCTCCTTGCTGGGACAAAATACCTGACACTCACAATGAAGAAATGAAAGCTTTGCTTAGTTCACAGTTGCTAGAGGTTTCAGTCCACACTCAGCTGGCTAGAAAGCAGACTGGCACAAGGCAGAGAGCAGCAGTTCAGGGTGGCAGTACAGTAACACTGGCAACAGAGAGAGTCTGTTTCTCTGTCTCTTTTGTATTGGTTCCCGCTATCTGCCTCAGGTCGGGTGTAGCACTCACACCCATAATCTCAGCAGTGCTAAAACCCTATAATCCCAGTGGATCACCCAGAATCCCAGGGGATCGTGAATTAATCTCAAACTCTAGAAGTCCCCACCTCTTGACTGCATGAGGCTTTGAGGGGACAACTAAATGCAAAGTATAACAGGAGCAATAGTTTCTCTCAAGGAATTTTTAATAGGACATTCTCCAAAATTGGTATCACAATGTCAGTGTCTTAAAAATTACATTAGAACAACAAAATGATTTTATTTTACGGAATAATTCTACATGTGGGTTTTGGGTAATGGAACTCTATAAATAATTCAAGGAAACAAACAAGTAAGTATAAACTTTCCTATTGTTTTATTTTTCCCCTCTGGCATTCAACTTCTCTGCTTCAGTTACCTGGCTTTAGGCAGTCATTCAATCCATCTGGATTCAAATAATAATATATTTCTGACAAGTATGGAAGATGAAATTTTAAAATGTTACTTTAATCCATGCCTTTGTTTTCTTTTACTATATGCAGTTTCCTGTGATTTTGCTTGACTAGGTTATGTTTTTAACAGTAATTGTCTGCCAGGTCACTTTTCCCTGTGTTATTTATTCTAAGTTTAGGACATTGGGAGCCACTGTGAGAGGGAACCATATGGCATCAGGTTTGGGCTCTATATTTCACATTCACTGTTGTTCATAGGACTTTACTAGAAAAGGTGGTATTTTGTGAAAGATTTCCCAGGAGAACAATTTGCTACAATGAATTGATAGGTTATCACAAGTACAAATCAGTTGCTTTTGTCACATATTATATGTGCTGGGTTTCATTGTTCTTGTCAAAATGATGAGGTGTATTCTGCAAGGAAGTCAGGGAAAAGGATAGGTTGGTAAGAGCTATGTCTTTCTCTGTTAGCAATTAGAAATTGTGCGGTGTTTTGAGTGCTTGGGAATAAATAAAACTACTATAATTGCAAAGCCTTTTTAGAATAGCACATCCACTAAGGTGTTCTGAACTCCAGCAAGGAACTACTAGGCAGTACTTTGGCTGTTTATATCAGTTATTAGAAAATGAATATGTAGGGCCGGCGAGATGGTTCAGCGGTCTAAAGCGCCTGCTTAGGAAAGCTCAGGCAACTGCAGGGACTGCGGTTCGATCCCCGGCACCACATGCTGCGCCAGCCCCCACCACCAGGGCAGGCTGAGCCAGCCACAAAATAAATAAAATAAAGAAACAAACAAACACAACAAGCAAACAAATAAATAAATAAAATAAAATAAAATAAAAAGAAACTGAATATGTAAGTAAATACATTACTGCTCCTACCTACCTGTATAAACAGTATCTGAATTATCCAGATTTCCACTGTTTTTTCTCTCTTGTTTTTTTTTCTTTTAAGAATAATCAGACCCTACGTGAATTTTTTATTTTGAAGAAACCACTAAAAATAAATTATTCACCACTTTTTCCTGTCAGCTATGTCAACCAAACACTTTACTTATGTTGAGCTGCTTATCTTAGGTATGTGAGAATCATTTTCAAGTAATTTCTTCCTGCTTTTCTCTCCCTCTTGAGGAAACATTGCTTTCCATACAAGAAGAGATTTGGATATCCATTAATTTACCTATATTATTACACTTTTCTTGAGAGTTTACCAAACATCATGACAGTGGATGTGAATTAAATGGATAAAAAGGCCACTGGCTCAAAACACCGACTCTTGCCTGTCAGGCTGAAAACCACATACCTCAATAATAGCTTCAAATGTGAAATAATGACTTAAATCAATAAGGTAAAAAAATATTGACATGGGACAAATTAAAAAGTAAGTCTATCCTACATGATGTGGCCAACAAAGACCTCACAAATAAAGCCATTCTCATTGAGAATGATGCAGGGTCAGGAGAGTGTGAAGAGAACAGGAAAGTGGACACAAGGAGAACAGGAAAGGGCCACCAATCCCTGGATTGATCAGCTGGGATTTGTAAATATTTACTCAATGAACCTCAGTAACAAAATTGTAAAATTTTATAAGATGAATAGAACATCTGCAGAAGGAGTGGAATGACTTTTCAGTTACAAGTTGTCTCAGTTACTTTTCTCTCATTGCTGGGACAAAATGTCTGATACCCAAAATTAAGGAAGGACCGATTTACTTAGCTCACAGCTTGTGGAGATTTCAGTCATACTTGGCTGGCTCTTTGGCAGAATGGTACATGGCAGAGGGCGGCAGCTCATGGCAACGGCAAACAGCAAAGAGAAAAGAAGGAGCCAAAGTTGCAGCTCGCTGGCCTCTCTTCCCTCCTTACATACGCATGTAGATTACCTGCCCCATGGCAAGTGTAGCACTCCCACCCATAAACCCAGTATTGGACCATGAAGTAATCACAAATTCTAGGAGCTGCCCCATGACTGCATGAGGCTTTGGAGGACAATTAGGCACAAGCCATAATACAACGATTTGGTATTTTATTTTACATAGTACAGAAAAATATTAAAGAGCTTTAATCAAGGAAATGATATACTCTGACTTACGTTTTTGAAAACATGGTTTTCGACTTGAAGGGTAGACTTGTTCTGGACCAGAGGGAGGAGGGAAATCATGACCTTCCTTAAGGCTAGTGGTAACAGAGACTGAGCAGAGGATACCCTGAGTGTTGTCTTCAGTGTGTGACAGATAAGCAGGGCATTTCTCAAGATGAAAATCCAGGGCCAAAGCTAGACTGAAGGAGAAATCATGACTTCCATTTTATTAGTCAAATCTTGAGATACTTGAAATACTTGTTGATCTGTTAAGCAAAAACTTATAAATATATGTCTGGAGCTCAGAAGGTATGTCTTTTCTAAAAATATGTCATTTGGAGATCTTGGCATGTAGGTAGTTTTTTAAAGGCATAGAAAATAATGAGATTTCTATAGGGGAGGAAATTTAATATCTAGAGGTTAGATAAAAAGTGTGGCTTCAGGAGCTGACTCTAAGAAGCAGCAGGAGCTGACATTCACAGACCAGGAGACTGCTCTATGAGGTGGTGAGAAGGGCTCCGAGATCATTCTGCAGCATGAGTGAAAAGAGGAGGAAAGTGGTCCAGTAGAGAAGACTTCCTGTAAGACACTGGCAGGGTTAAGGTCAGAGTTGAGTCAATCACATGACATGCTTTCCTTGTCTGGAAGAGATGCAGCAGGCAATAAAAAGGAGACTTATATAATTCAACTCACACAAGAGTGCATATTTGTGTCATTTAATCAATAAGGGTCTCATGGCACATTACTCATTACCCACAAAGTTTGTGTGCATTGCTGTTAATGGGATCCTCCACTCCAAACTGGAATTGCTGACCACTGAATCCCAGTCTTTCATTTCGCTCTATCCTTCTGTGCAAGTGTTCAGTCAGATTCTAAGTAGAAAGGGCTTTTTGTTTGATTCCTTTTTTTCTGCAAAATTATTCCACCTGGTAATATGGAACAGGTTATGTTAATTGCATGACTGATATTCCTAGGCCACTGGGAGGAGCAGTAATATAACTATTTTATTAAAAAACCAACAACAGAGCCAGGCGTGGTGGCACACGCCTATAATCCCAACACTTGGGAGGCTGAGGGAGGAGGATCAATGCAAGACCAGCCTGAGCTACACAAATGAGCTCAAGGTCAGCCTGAACTACATTGTGAGACCTTGTCTCAAAAAGGCAAAAATAAATAAATAAATAAATACAATAATAAATCAAAATGAGTGCTGACTTGATAGAAATTAAAAATATACAAATATTTTCAAATTAATGATATAATGAAGGTAATTTAATACTTAGAACAGAACATTTGAAAGTTTTCCTGATATGTTGTGGTATTTTAATTAATGGATATTATTACAGGAACATATTCAAAATATTTATAGTTTAGTAAAACCTATTACTACTCCCATTTTCCTACAGAAACCCTTTGTAGCTCCGTATTTTTCTGAAATTTTCAGAGTGTAATTTTATTTTGAAAATAACTCAGTAGCTGGGGTTTCATCCCCAGGGTTCCATGCCAGCCCTGCCTCCAGGACGAACTGAGACAGTGTTGTACATTGGGTGTGATGGTGCAGGCCTGTAATCCAAGCACTTTGGGAGGCTGAAACAGAAGGATCACCCAGAGTCTAATCTATGTAGTGAGACATTTTAGACCCTGTATCTCCTGTCCTAAATGCATTAATAAAAGAAAAATAAAACATCATAGGGCAGCTGAATTATGGCTTATAGTCTAAATTTTCAGTGTTTGTTTTTGAAATTAGGTAGTGAACATTTCCTTTGGGAAAGCCTATCAGAATCTCAGAGCGGAATTTCGAAGTATCAATATTGGTTATCACTACCTTGATTTGACTTTAATAGGATGCTTACGTAAAACATTAATATGAAATGAAGCATATGTTTGCTATTTTCAAAATGGGTGGTGCTTAAAAGTTTAAAAACTTGTTTTAGAAAGCTATTCTATTTCTTATCAATGTACACGTAGGGTTTTATTAATCTATAATAGTGACACATTACATCAGTTTTGGAAAATTGGTACCAATGCTGATTAGGGCTACACATATTCACTGTCCATTATGTGGCAATTTGCCGTCCATATACATTGTGAACTGAGTAACACAGTCAAAGTAATGAGCACAATGCACACGGTTTAACTTGTGTTGTTATATTGAAGAAATGCTTAAGGTCTACCATAATTTTCAGCAATTTTACAGAATACGATTGACCAGATAGTCACCACACATTATGTTATAGCACAGAAATTTATCATTTGAAAATTAAAAACTTTGGACCTTTTGGGCATTTTCACCCCATTTCTCCCAGAACTCAGGCCTTCACAACAATTGCTGTACTTCTCCGTTCTAAGACTTCACATTCTGTTTAAGATTTCATTACTTAATTGTTTCTTGTATCAGGAATTGAAGTCAGGACCTCACATGAACCAAGCTGGAGCCATGCCACTGAGCTATATCCCCCAGCCCATGTTTA
>PVKN010045322.1:0-10009 GCA_004027915.1 Capromys pilorides
TCTTCTGTGGTACAATGTCTACACTCAGTTTAAGGGAATAGTTAAGATCTATAAAAAAGGAAATTCAAAGTAAAGATTTATAAATAATCCAAAAGGTCCTGCTGTGGAGGATACAAAGGCTTATAAGGAGAGAGAGAGAGAGAGAAAGAGAGAGAGAGAGAGAGAGAGAGAGAGAGAGAGAGAGAGAGAGAGAGAGAGAGAACAGGAACCAGTGAAAGCCAAGATGAACTGGTAAGGCAGATGGCTTGGAAATCACTGTGGTTTTTGGTCAGAATGCAGAGGGTCCTGGGATGAAAATCTACCACACACACACACACACACACACGCCCCTACTTCATTTCCACTAAGTAATAAACAGGCAGCTGAAGATATCAGATACAGGGCTGGGGAGATAGCTTGGGGGTCTAAGTGCCTGCCTGTCAAGGGCAAGGTCCCAGGTTCAATCCACTGAACCTGGTGGTGCACACCTGTAATACCAGGACTGGGGAGGCTGTGAAAGGAGGATCACTGTGAGTCCGAGCTGTGTAGTGAGACCCTGTATGAAAGAAGGAAGAAAGAAAGAAAGAAAGAAAGAAAGAAAGAAAGAAAGAAAGAAAGAAAGGAAGAAAGGAAGAAAATTTCAGAATTTTAGGTATCTTGAGATGAGAGAGCAAGAAAACAGTCGGAGCTGGCTGGCTGAGCTGCCCATCAGCCCTCAGGGCCGGGGACTGGCCTACACGAGCCTCCTCTCCCTTCCTGCAAGTGTTCAGTGTGGAGCCTTCCCGGCCTTCAGGGGAGCCACTCCTCTTCACCTATACTATGACAAGAGTGCATCTAGGCTATACCACACCATTCCCATAGACTTACTGCTCCTGGCCCAGAATGCACTGTGCCTTAATGGGCCACTGTATCTCTCTCCACGGAAGGACTAAGAGTGCCACTGTGTGTGTGTGTGTGGGGGGGGCGGTGCTTCATGAAGAGCTGCTCCACATGCTGGAGCCTCCCACTAAGCTTGGAATGCAATGGACAGAAGAGAAAATGAGCCAGCCTTGATGTAACCAGAGTGGTGAACTGCCAGGTCTACAAGCATAGCCTTTGATGGAAAAAGCTCACCTTACTTGGCTCTTGGAAGAAAACAGAATAGGAGGAAAGTGTTTGGCCAAGGGTGGAACAGGTTGGGATAAGATATCTGGTCCTAACTGGTCAGCAGAATCAATATTCATAGTCAGCAAAACAACAGTTCAGTACTTGCAATGCAGATTTTTAAAGACCTCTGATTATAACAGATGTATCATTTTAGCCTTCAGTGGGGTCAGGTAAGAGGACACCTCTGTAATCACCACATAATCTCCATAAGGGAACTGGAGTTACCTGCCTGACCTCAGTATCTCAGACAAAAAGGCCTAATGCTTACTCTCCTTCCCACATGGACACTAGACAAAAGAGAGGAGAAAGGGACTTTCAGGCCAGACCCATTCGCAGGTGACTTGTCCAAGCCTTGATATTCTGGACTGGAGAACTTGATCTATGAAATATCAAGAATAGGGCTGGGGAGATAGCTTGGTGGTCTAAGCATCTGCCTGACAAGTGCAAGGACCTGGGTTCGATCCCCAGCACCTCATCAGCCACCAAAACTGGGCATGGTGGTGCATGCCTATAATTCTGGGGCTGAGGAGGCTGAGGTAGGAGGATTAGTACTAGTCAAAGCTGCACAGTGAGACCCTGTACCAAATAAATAATTTTTTTAAAAAAAAGGAAACTCAAGAATAAAGAGATCTAACATTCAGAAATACAATAAAATATTGTCAAAATACTAAATTATAAAATATCCAATTAAAAAAAAAAAAGACACCTAATCTTGTGACACTAATGAAAAAAAAAACATAAACTAAGACAGAAGCTTCAGCTTCTAGGGAAGTCAAGTGTTTGAGTCAAGGCTACATACATTCTGTCTGTCTTTCAGTGGCCCTTGATTCATGTGACTTTCACTTGTGAGGACACAGAGAGTCTGGAATTGAAAGCTCTTCTTGGAACTTGTACCTATGCAGGACAGAATTCACTCTGTGTGTGTGTGTGTGTGTGTGTGTGTGTGTGTGTGTGTGTCTAGAATAACTATGAGGCAACCTCTGACATCCCAGAGGGCATTTCTGTGCCCATAAGAATACCTATTTCCTCCTCCTGCCCACCTCCCTGGCAAAAACCAGCCACAACCAACACAAGGAGCCAGAGAAGTTATAAGATCACTTTAACCAGGTCAGCAGGGCTGGGCACAGTGATTGTCCTGATACTTTCAGCTTCCAGGTAGACAAGCAACTCACTGGAGGGATAACAGGGCCAGACACAGAAAAGCATCGAGAAGAAACATGGGCGTGGATTCTACTCACCACCTGCCTGGGGCTCAGTCAGGAGATTTCAAAATGAAGAGCTACCTCTACAGCTAATCTTTCTCTCTGTACTAAAAATGTCTCTTTGCTTAGATAACACTTAAAATGTTATTTTTAGTATCTAAAATTATCCTAATAGGGGGCTGGAGAGATAGCTCTGTGGCACAAGTGCCTGCCTGGCAAGTGCAAGGTCATGAGTTTGAACCCCGGTCCCACCAAAAAAAAAAAAAATCCTAATTACCAGACATGACAGTGACCTGCCCTTCTTATCCAAATAGAGGCCTTGGAGTAAGTCAGAAATTCTGAGTTTTAATTTCAACTCTTAAGATTACGGAATGGCTTGGTCTTAAGGAGACAAGAGGCTGGAATTTTCCTGTGAGGAATGGTTCAGGTTCATTGAATCCTTTCATCATCAAGGCTTGAGAGAAAAGCCCTGGAGTGGTTTTCACCATGCTCTCCTCTCACGTCTCAACCATGACGGTATCTGCCCCAACTCATCAGCTTTGAGAGGGACAAGTGAGGGGGAGGCAGGAGGAAGGAAGCAAAGGGTAAAAAGCAGGCCACACAGAAGGGCTGAGGAGAGCAAGGCAGCACCCCCTGGCAAGCGGGCCTCAAGGCCCAGGCTCCCCAACTCAGGCTCTAACCGACCCCCTCCCTTCTCACTTCCAGCTTCAGAAAGAGATACCCAATACGTGTCGTGAGGAAAACTCAGATGGAATATTCTGGAATTTGAGTATCACAAAAATAAATCTGGTTTTACTATTCGCTAGCTTAGTTTTGCCAACCTCTGGAATATTATAAATCATTCCACAATGAAAAAAAAAAAACCTTTTTTTTTTTTTTTTGGCATCAACTCAGAGGATATCAACTGTCAATTACAGAATAAAGAACTGATAAGCTTTTAGCATTCCAGGCTGCTATTTCCACCTCAAAGGACTGCACAAAAATTGCTTCCTGGGAAAATGTGAAAGGCCATGGGGGATTTTTGTTTTGAACTATCTGTAATAGAGGGCCGATACTTCAGTTTAGCTTGAAGAAAACAGGGGTGTGGGAGCAGCATGTTCGTTTATTTCTGGCTGTGTCACTAATCTGCTGTACACTTCTGAGGAATGCTCCTTACCCCTCTGAACCTGAAGGTGTTGAATCCATGAGAGATACAAAGAGAAGAATGTGTTACGAGAGCTGAGAAAAATGCTCCCGCTCGCATGGTCCTAGCGTTGGACTTCAAGCCCACCATCGCCAGCGGCTCTCATCCTCTCCAACCTTAAGGAAGCTGAACTCCTCAGGGGTGGCTGAGGCAGAGAGAGAAGGGAAGACAGTGAGCGACAACAGGAGATGCTTTGTGCTTACAGTGAGAATACTTTCCTCCTCCTTCATACGATTGAAGCCTCTTATTATTAGCCTGAAGAAGAAATCTCCTCCACGGTTTCCTTGGGAAAAGCAGAGAGCCCTCTGTCCCGGAGGAGTGGCTGGAGGAGGCAAGGCCAAGGGTCTCCTCGGCTGGCTTTGCACACATGTACTTGCCCACTCCCCGGAGTGACCACAGGACCAACCGCACTCCTGTGCCGCCACTGAGCTCAGAGGAAATAAATGCCCTGGGTAGAACTGTGTCTGCCTTTGGGCAAAGGGAGCTCATGGGCTAAAACCTGCCTGGCACAACAAGGAGGCTTCCTCTGGGACCTAGTTGTCCTGGGGAGCACCCTGGGAGGCAGAGCTCAGGCCAGCAGCTGCAGTGCTGTGGCCATGGGCGAGAAGAGGACCCCGTGTGCTGGTCAGTGTGCTGCTGCCCTGGCCGGGGAACCCAGGCCGAGGTTAGCATGTACGTGCTGGTTCTGAGCCTCAGATGGGGCCAGCAGCGGTGAGGCGGTCCCAAGCAGCAGACTGTGTGCGGTCTCCACCCTCAGCCCAACCCTCGCGGCATCCTGTCAGTGATCTGGGACCCGCTGCAGGAAGTGACATGCACGGCTGGTGAACCGTGACGAGGTAGCCACTCGGGCTTCCAGTGGTGCATTCGCCAACTGTGTACAAGCTTCTAGTTAGCGTGGGGCCAAGAATGTCTGGCCAGCCAGGGCAAAGAGAAGAACAAGGCCAACCGTCAGATGATTCTGAGGTTCACACAGTTGTGGAGGGAATTTTCCCTCCCAGCTGCACTGTGTATTTTCTGTGGCTGAGCTGCTTCTGGGTGAGGTTTATTTGGTTGTCTTCATCCATAACCCCACCCCTGCCCACTGAACCCCGCAGAACAGCAGCAGCAGCAGCAAGGGTGAATTTCCATCCGCCCCCTGAGTTTCTGCTGACCTTTTTAGGTGTTTTTGATACTCCGTGGTGCTTTCTATTCACGTGTATGCCTGTGCTCTGGGGATTCCCCTCCCTTTGACTTGCAAGGAGGATCAGAAGGGCACAGCTTTGTGATCAGCCCATTATAGATGGCTGATATTAACTGATTTCCCCTCCCTAGACTTATTTGAAACCAAGAGAACAGTTCTGTTGAGTCACGTGCTCTGTGAGGAATCTGAAAATTCAGCTCTTGGGAGAGTCCAACCCGACAAAAACCAACTTGGATCCCCTTCTCTGGGGTTTATGACAGTCTAGCTGGCTTCATGTACCCCTACACTACCAGCACAAATTCCACCGCAGGCACCAAGAGCTCTCTAAACTCACTGACTGGAGAGGTCCAACCAATGTTATCTCCAGACGGAATCTGTGGCATAAAATAGGAGCGAAGATTACTCACTACCTAGTCAAAGGGAGGTCAAAAGGTCTGCCTGGGACTAAGTTCCCAACTCAGCAGCCACAGCAGATATGCTCTGGTACAAAAAATTATTTGTTTGATGTCCTCGAGAAAAGGATATTGTGTAAGGTGTTATGGGGGGCTGAAATAATGTTATCTGTGTCCAAACTTAAGTGACATCGATATAGACAAACAGTAATAACCTACAATTAGACACAGTCAACATAGGAGAGACCCAAGAAGAGTAAGTCCAGAACAAATACACTAACTGATCCAATATTTACCTGCTGAGGAGGGGCAGGCTCCCTTCCACAGCGAAGCCCTTGGAGTGGAGTTCTTCTACCACAATCAACAATAAGCCACGCCTCAGTCACATGCTACGGGACCTTTGGAACAGATGTGCGGGCCGGGGCACCTCTCACAGCAGCTCCAGTCTCACCAGCGCCACAGAATTAAAAGGTTTTTCTTCTCTGACACTCACTCCGCTGGTTTGGAAATGGCTACCTGGGACACTGCCCCCCAGTCGCTAGAGGCCACGGTGAGGGACGTCTGCCCAATACCGGCTACATCTGCCCAGTACAGCTCTACACGGGGTACAGTTTGCTCTCCCTGATTTTCATGACTATTTGCTACTCGTCATCCAGATGAGTCCAAGCACGAGGGACACCATGGTGCTTTCTTTCCCTCAGCTTTCTCACCGAGTGGTCTCAGCTGATCCTCACCAGTATGTGGAGAGAAACTACAGACCAACTTCTGAAGCAGGAGCAGGCGCCAGGTGCTTGGACAGCAAGCTCGGCCCCACACTCGCCCAGGCCCCGCCTCAGCGCCGCACGCGGTAGCTGGAGCGGCCATGTTCTCTACTGGCTCAGGGAGATTAGTCAGTCTCTCCAGGCCTTCATTTCTTCAATGGCATGACTGAGACAGCAGGCAGAGATAAATGAGCTGGCACACGAAGCGACTAGGATAGCGCCTGACTGACTTCTAATTGGCACCTAGCTATCAGTGCTGGCTGTGACATTCTCACTGCAGCTCCTGCATGACTCATGGTCGCTTCCTCTGATTCTCATCCCTGTCCCAAAAGCCCCAGTCTGAAATGCCTCCCTTTGCTCTTTAAGTTCCCACAGCTTTCAGGGGTCAGTTTAAACCCCACCTCTTCCACGACTTCTCTCCCTGAATGCTGTAGCCCCAACAAATCTCTCAGTTCTTAATACTCCTACACTCATATCAGTACCGAGGAATTTAGTACAATATTTTTTCTCTAATTATATAACACATACCACTCTCTATCTGTAAGGCAGATTTCACGTATTTCTGAATCCCGAGTCCCACTCTAAAGAAGGGAGGAAGCTAGCACGGGTTGACACCTCTTGTGTAGCAGGACCTGTCCCAAGTGCTCAGCACAGCCTGGGTCACTTCACACGCACGGCTCAGCAAGGCAAACAACATGACCCTAGTTTTGAAAATGAAGAACTGCATTCAGAGAAGTTGAGCAATTTACTGAGCTCAGACAGCTAGCATGTGAGAAAACCAGATTCAAAGCAGGTCTGTCTGGCTGTCTCCTCTACGCTGAGAGAGCACGTGAAGTTCTCTGCACAAAAACTCACGGCCTCAGTGATGAAGCCAAGGGTTAATGTTAGACTGACCAAGTCCCACGTTTAATGCAAAATCACCTAAAAAGGAAAGGTGTGAAAAATGTTTAAGAATAAAGCAAATTTTCAGCAGCAAAAGAAACCAGTCACGTGCTGGGATTCTGCTTGGCGGTGCTGGAAATGCTGAGTGCGCGGGCTGCGGAGAAACCGCGCTCCGCTAGGGATGGTGAGGGAGAGGACACCGATTCCTGGATTCTATTTCTGTCTTGGCCACTAACCACTCTGCTAACATTTTCACTTCTGTTAAAATGTGATGACGAGAGTTTCAGAAGAAAGCCTGCCACCTGAGAGCACAGCAAGAGCAGGCAGCGAGCTGGTTAAATGTGGCCGGGATCTGTGCTAGTTCACAGCTGGGACGGAGGCCACTTGGGCATCTGTCTTTCCAGCTACGTTCAACCCACTGACAGCAGCCCTGGGTATGGAGCAATCCTTAAGTATACGTGGTAACAGAATCTATGTTTTTCAACATCCTATAAGGGCTATCTTTAGTTTATGTGGGATCCATTTGAACCACTTAAGTTCCTGTTTTCCAACCTGAAATGATATATTTTCCAAACCAGTTACTATATACAACAGCAGTGGTAAATAAGAAAAAATAATGGATTTTTAATATGTTTAGAATTCAACTCATGAAGTATAGTAGTGCCTTTGTATCCTGGGCAGCACTTGGTCTGGTTTTGTTTTTTGTTTTTTTTTTTTTGGTGGTGGTGGCAGTGGGGCTACTGGGGGTTGAACTCCGGACCCTGCACTTGCCAGGTAGGAGTCTATGCCACTGAGCCATCTCTCCAGCCTGAGCACTTGGTCTTATGGTGAAGATACAGCTGGGATAGAGGCACAGGAACAAAGGTTAATCATTCATCTTTGAAGTCATCTAGCCAAGGGGCCAGACCTGAAAGCACTGGCGAGAGTGAATGGTTAGGGTTGTTCCTGCAGTGCTTTGTAGAATATACCATGATCCCTTTGAAAAAAAAGGACACAGAACCCATGGGTCATAACTATCCATTTCCGCAGGTCCCACTGAATTCAGAATCCCGGAACTCTTGAAGGAGACGTCGCGCTCCTGTCAGCGGCGAGGAAGAGACCGTTTCCGAGAACAGATGCCCTGCTGTTTTGGAATGGGAAGACAAGCAAGCTCTTTTCTGTCTGGTTGTGGACAACACAGTGTTTCTTCTCATGGACCCCTCCTGCCCTCCCAAGGATCGCACTGAAACGACTAAGACTGCCTGTCGCTCCAGTGAATCCAGTCACATAAACAAGTCAATTCTCTTTAAGTTTGTGGTCTCGACTTCTTGTTGGTTTATTGCAAAATTAAAGGGCACACAGATAGAACCATCAATCAGTAACCAGCAGAGGGATAAGCTGTGTGTGGAGAGCACTGAGAAGTAGAAAGGGAGAAGAAAAAAATGGAAAAGAGAAACCTCATGAAGTGGTCAGTTGTTAGGAGAACACAGGGGCAGCGGGGGCGGGGGGTGGGGGATCTCCATTTCACACGCAACATTATTTAGCAAAAGTCTTATTAAAGGTTTCCTATCTCACCCGGAGAGCAAGCACAGGAATGCAAACAAAAAGCCCTCGGATGGTCTGCCATTTATTAGTGCTGGTTTCGCATGGGGTTTGCTGTACTCCAGAGTCACAATCAAGAGCGCCTGGGCCAAGGCCTGGAATGGTGACTCTGCAGGCCCGAGGCCAGTGATGGAGAGAACTAGTGTTTATTACAAAACAAATAAAATAAACATGAGCCTGCGGCCTTCCACCCTAGCTGGTCTTCCCCTAACACCTTAACTTTATTCAAAGTTAAAAAATGCTCATCTTACTGGAATTTCCTATTAGATGAGAATAAAAACTGAAGCGCCTACAGGATGAAAACTGGGTCTTACTGAGCTCTCCTGTGGGCCAAGCACTATCCCCAGGGCTTACGCAGATAAGCTCCTTAATGGGGCTGGGGATGTAGCTCTGGTAGAATATGTGCCTTACACTCATGAGGCCTTGGGTTCAAGCCCCAGCATCGTAACCAATCAATCAATCCATCAACCCATTAATTCATCCATCCCTTCTTTGATCCTCGTCACAACCCTGTGAGATAGAAGCAACTTGGCCAGGGAGATAGCTCAGTAGCATAAGTGCTTGCCTGGCAAGCGCAGGGTCCTGAGTTCAGTCCCTGGTCCTGAAAAAAAAAGAGAGAAGCAACTTGCTTACCCTGTAGCAAATGGCAATACTAGGTGAGGACAAAAATCACTTGTTTAGACTCTCGTATAGATATTTGAAGTTGAAATAGAAGCTAGATACTGGACAAAACCAAAGCTACTCAGTAATTTGTTTATTAAAATTTAAAATATTAAGTAGTTATGGTTGAAATACAGACTCTTTTTCTATTAAACAATAGTATATGGATGAACACAGCCAAGAAAAACAAATAATTCTTGTCATAGGAGTGGTAAAGAGAGAGCTACCAGAGCCCAGACAATGGGAAGAGTTCAATCCCCGGTACCACAAAAAAAAAAAAAAAAAAAAGAAAGAAGGACAATGGGAAGAGATGACATCTCACAGAAGACTGAGACTCATTCAACTCGGGCCTCAAAGGAGGGCACAATTTAGGCCCTGAGAGTTGTGGAAGGTCATTCCAAGTGGCAGAAGTATGAGTACTATATGAATTTGGGCCTATGGAGTTTCAGCAGAGGTCCTTACATCCTGGAATGTTAGAGAAGTCACTAACAAAGTGACTCATCTGTTTCTTTCTACAATTACTGAATAGACAATTATATTAGGAATTCAGCATTTTTAAAAATGCTGAATTTCTTTTTTTTTTTCGTGGAACCGGGGATCGAACTCAAGACCTTGTACTTGGTAGGCAGGCACCTGTGCCCCTGAGCTATCTCCTCGGCCCCCAAAAATGCTGAATTTCTAAAGAACTTTTTTTTTTTTGGAGGAACTGGTGTTCTAACTCATGACCTTGCACTTTCCAGGCAGGCACCTGTGCCATGAAGCTATCTTCTCAGTTCCTAAAGAACATTTTTGAAAAGCACAGAAACAACCCTCAGAGAGACACTGGGGAGGACTTCCCCTACTTTTGGGTAGGAGAAGCAACACGCCTCCTTAATTTCTTTCTGCCACTCAAGCTGGTTCCTACTGGATAGGTCCTTACAATTAAATAAAGTCAGATGAGAGATTTAACAGTGTGTGTGCACATGTGTGTGTACGTGTATGTGTGTGTGTGTGTGTGTGTGTGAGAGAGAGAGAGAGAGAGAGAGACAGACAGACAGAGAATA
>PVKN010045713.1:0-10116 GCA_004027915.1 Capromys pilorides
AGTTCATTATCACTTGCAGAAAAAAATGACCAGTAACATTTTAAAACACACAATAGTTAACCAATGAATGAAACTATTTTCAAATAACAGAAAGCAGAAGCAGTAGAGTATGGGGATGATGTCTGGAATATGAACTTCCCTACAAAGCTACATCCATCAGGCTGACACAAACCTTGAATAACCTTTTCATCATTGTAATAATGATGGGTTAATCTAAATTCAAAATGTTGAAACCAAATAAAGATTTTGCTTGATGAGATACTTTAGGGCCAAAGAGCCCTTGCAAAACTCCATCCCATGGCCACTTGTGTGTATTTATATGAAATTGGAGAAAAATACAATTGACTTGCTCACCCCCATCATGATTCTATAGATCTTTACACATATTGTGATAAATGCAAAACAAATAATCACACTGAAGTATTTCTTTGCTTCTTCATGTGTAATCAATACTACATTCACTTTTATACTAAAATCATAACCTTACGGTAAATTCTTGAAATGCAATTCTTAACTCTTTGAGACGACTTGCATCTTGAAAACATTTTTTTTTTTTTAATTTATGTGTCACAGGGTCTCCTTGCACAGCTAGGACTCATAGTAGTCTCCTGTGTCAACCTCCCCAGTGCTGGGATTACAGGCGTGAACAATCAGCACAGCGTGGGGCTGGCACAACATGTGGTACTGGGGACCAAACTCAGGTCCTTGTGCTTGCCAGGCAGGTACTTAGATCACGCAACTGTCTCCACAGCCCCAACAACCTGTATTTTAAAGAAGCAACTGGCTGTAAGGCAAAGTAAAAGGAAAGCTGGTTAGGGAACAACCCTCCTTCACTACCTTTCACAAAGGAATGCCAAACTCAGAAGGCTAAACATTTACAAGGTTCCTCAAAAATCTAAGTGCCTATGTAGGCTAGGGATGGTCAACAACAATGGAGACAATGGGAAGGTGGAAAGTCAGCAAAGTTCAATCTGTGGCTCCTTCAGACCACGGTAAGGATCTTTAGAGGAAGAAATTGCTCTCGATGGTCTCAGTACTGAGCACAGATAAACATTCACCATCAATCGAAGTTTGGCCATTAATGTTTTTCCAATTTTTTTTGTGATCTCAAGTGTTTCCTGTTTGCTGAGTACCATTCTACAAGAAAAAACAGCATTGCCAAAATCAATGCATCACTCATAATGTTGACAAATTCATAGCACAATTGTAGTATACTGCTTGAAGATTGCTGTCCAAGACATGATGTTTCTCATTACAAATCATCATCCTGAAGTTGTAAAAATGTGGTACACTGGGTCACAGTGCTAATAAAAATAAATACTTTGCCTCAAAGTGATTTATTTTTTTTTATTTTTTATTTTTTCAAATTATTTATTTATTTATTTGTTTGCTTGTTGTGTTTGTTTGTTTCTTTATTTTATTTATTTTGTGGCTGGCTCAGCCTGCCCTGGTGGTGGGGGCTGGCGCAGCATGTGGTGCCGGGGATCGAACCGCAGTCCCTGCAGTTGCCTGAGCTTTCCCAAGCAGGCGCTTTAGACCACTGAACCATCTCGCCGGCCCTCAAAGTGATTTATGATAAAAACAGAAGGGCATTCCTGTGGTGCAAAAAATTGTGACAGTCATAGATTATTTCCTCCAGAATCCAAGGAAATTTTACCTAAAAATTATACTACACATATAACTAATCTCAAATTCATAGATAAATATTTAGGCATTATGTTTCAAAGGAAGCCTTTCTGAATCACCCTTACCCATAGTTATTTTTATTTTTATATTTTAAACCTTTATGTATTTGGGCATGCTCCTTGGGAGCCAGCAGCAACCTGTCACCTGAGCACCCTAAAGCCTGAGGAAGAGCCCAGTGAGGACTCCCGCTCAAGCCCTGGTGGCCCAGGCAACAGCTCCAGAGGAAGAGAATGAAAAAGGAAAACATCCTTTCTGCAGCTGATGGTATAATTGTCTTTGGATGTTCACATTTCTGGAAGAAACTGAATGCTCAGGGACTTTCAAACTCTGCTGCTCATAATCTTCAGTCCTCTTCTGATCACTTTAGAACTAGGATTGCCAGGATTTTGAATATGGTGACTAGGCAAGGGACACTATGGGCCAATACTCTAACATCTCTGGCTTTGATCTATAGTGCATGTGGTGTTATCATTGAGAAAACACGAGGTACAGAAGATGACCTGAACACAGTGGCAGCTGGCACCATGATGGGCATGTTATATAAATGTACAGGTGGGCTTCAAGGATTCACACGAGGGGGTCTAGCAGGTCTGGCACTTACCAGTCTATACGTACTGTATAACAACTGGGAGCACATGAAAGGCTCCTTGCTCCACCAGTTACTCAAGATTTTGCCAACTCCTG
Source organism: Capromys pilorides (assembly GCA_004027915.1). Lineage (NCBI taxonomy): Eukaryota > Metazoa > Chordata > Mammalia > Rodentia > Capromyidae > Capromys > Capromys pilorides. The sequence goes on from PVKN010045713.1 coordinate 2,371, forward strand.
GAGGATACTTTGCAATAGTCATCTAGCTAAAAAGTCAGTCTATATTTATTTTCTCCTGTTAGAAGTCATTTGAAAAATTGGAGATTCTTATTTGGTGTAATGAGGATCATGGATAACACAGATATCCAGGAACTGACTGCCCTTCTTGCCCTCAATAAGCTGAAGCCAAAACCCTTTGGTAGTAGCTTACTGAATAAGGTGTGAGATGATCTTGGATCTACCCATTCTCTCTCCTAAGCCTGACCAAGAAAGCCACTTACTCTCACAGTTCAGCTCACTTATTACCAGTCACAAGATTTATCAATGACCTGAAACTGTAATATTGCCCTGTACTCTAAATAAAGGGTGAAAATAGAACCAAAGTCCCCCTGGGGCTGGGGAGATAGCTCAGTAGAATAAGTGTTTGCTTGGCAAACACAAAGACCTGAGTTCAATCCCTGGTCCTGCAAAAAAAGAAAAAAAAAAAAAAAAGGAACGAAAGTCCTCTCTCCCCCCAAAGAAATTGTGTATTTATTTGGTGCAGGTTCTTACTACTCATAGCTACACCATGCCCGGTTTCAGTGGCTGGCTTAGTGCAAGGCTGGCACAGCATGTGGTACCAGGGATCAAACCCAGGTTCTTACACTTGCACGACAGGCACTGAGACCACCAGTCTATCTACTCAACCCCATTGTTAATGAAAAACACTTTCAGCATTCTTCACATTGTGCTTCGTGATCCACACTATGTGATAAGAGTGTCACGCTAAACGTGAGCTCCATAGCAAGACGCAGTGTGAAAACTCAAAATAATAATGTCAAACATGTAAAACAGGCTGAATCTCACTCAGATTAAAAGTCCTAGGTCTGTCTCCAGTAAAACACTCACAGGACAAAACCCTGGCTTAGGAGCTGGCTATCCTATCTCCCTTAATCTCCTCCTTTCCTACAATATACATATATATTCCTTGTTTATTCCTACACAGAAAACTCATGTCTTCCACTGATACACATGCACATCTCCTAATGGTACACTGCCCTGAATGCAGTGCACTTTGACATCAAAGTCCCTACTTTATGCAGCATGCCATTTTTGAACACTCCACAAACTACCAATGAGCTATGATAATTATGGGAGCAGGGGCACTTTTCACTCTTCACTGAAACATGAAAGGTACGTACAGGTATGTACCCTACCTTAAGGGGCTTCAAAATGTGGGTTTAAGTCAGTCCCTTAAGAAAATCATCCTTTCCAGAATTATTTTCATTTTGTTATTTAAATTGGAAGCATATCATCTAATTTTTAGCATTATAAACTATAAGACCTTATTTGTTGGTTAACTGATTCATTTATTTCACTGCTCTTGATATAAGAAAACAATTCTAGTATGGGTAGGAAAAACCCCAATAATGATTTTCATAACAGGCAATGTTCAACAGTATTTTGCAATTTTGATATGACTTATAAACACCATTTTCAAATTGTGGAAATGGTTGTTAATTTTGGAATTTCCCATCATGACAATAAAGCCCAGAGTAAAGAACATAACTTGTGTTTGAGATTTCATATTTCAACTTTTAACAAATGTAATATAATCAGATACCTTAGACACTTGTCTGTAACTGGGACAATACATGCTACAACCTGAACTGAAAGGAGCAGGGCTTATGCTAAGTCACTCTTTTCATTCATCTTTTCCTTTTCAAAAGATGGCATGGCAAGGTGTAAATGGGGGAAAAAGTACTCCGACCATAGCAAGCAGAAAGAAATGAAAGGTGGGAGTTAACAGACAAAAATAGACTCCTAGAGACCATGTCCCCATCTCCAAAGACCTCCTATTTCTAAAAGCATGTTCTGATACAGGTCTCATCAGTGAAGGCATCTTCAGAACCCATTCAGTTTTCTCTTTTTTTTTTTTTTTAATTTTATTTATTTATTTATTTGTTTGCTTGTTGTGCCTGTCCATTTATTCATTTTGTGGCTGGCTCAGCCCGCCCTGGCGGTGGCGCTGGCGCAGCATGTGGTGCCAGGGATCGAACCGCAGTCCCCGCAGTCGCCCGAGCCCTCCCAAGCAGGCGCCCTAGACCACTGAACCATCTCGCCGGCCCCCCATTCAGTTTTCAAACTCAGAAAACATTTAGTGGACATTGTAGATGCAAACGACCATACTTGCTGTGTTGTTGGGAGAAACAAGAACACAAAATACAGACCAGTCCTACTCACAGAGAAACCTCACATCAGGCAGGAGCCTCCTACAACCCTCCTACCCACTACGCTGCAGGGTGGGAAGGGGGCTGCAGGCACTGAGCTCGGAGCATAAGGGCTCTGGCCGCATTAACAAGTCTGCAGAGCCCCTTCTGTCTCTTTACTGTATTCTGTGGGCTTTTTACATTTGTTGTTCCTGCCAAGGGTATCACACTCCACTGCTGTATTTGCAGATTATAAGACACATGGAAAAACCCAATGAATTCACTGAGGCTCCACGCACAGGCCACAGCAGAACATTCGGACTAGGAGCAAAATACTAACGCAGTCAAGAGTGCAGAAAATAAATGTTAGCATCATGTTACAGATGTGCTCACCATTAATTCTCACTCTAATCACTTTCCAAAAAGAAAATAGAAGCATGTCAATATGAAATATATTTATTTATAAAATAAATTGTATTTGTTAGCAGTATCCACATAAAGTAATCAAGATGAAATTAAAAGGGACAGTGAGACAGCTCAAGGGATTAAGCACCTGCTTAGGCAAGCAGAGACTGGGGTTCGATCCCTGGTACCACATGCCACACTGGCCCCATCCCCAGGGTGCGCTGAGCCAGTGACAGGGTCCAGGCATGGTGGTTCATGCTTGTAATCCCAGCTGCTGGGGAGGCTGAAAACAGGAGGACCACTATGAGTGAAAACTGATAGTGAGACCTTGTACAAAAAAAAAAAAAAAGATGAAATTAACATTTTCAGGAGCCTCAGAAAGACAACTTAAGAGTGTTGGGATGGCCAAGTGGCCTAAGGCGCCAGTCTCAAATTTTGCTTCCTGCGTTCAGGGTTTCTAGTCTCCATATGGAAGCATGGGTTCGAATCCCACTTCTAACTCATTCGCTGGGGCCAGCTAGATAGCTCAATGGACTAAAATGCCTGCTTAGGCAAGCTTAGGCAAGTGCAGGAACCGCAGTTCAATTCCCAGCACCTCAGGCTGTACCAGTCCTGCACCCAGCGTGGGCTGAGCAGCACAGAGTCCAGGCGTGTAATCTTCAGCTGGGGAGGCTGAATGCAGGAGGATCATCATGAGTCTGAGGTACGTAGTGCAACCCTGTAACAATCAAATACATTTAAAAAAAAAACAAAAAAAGGCTACTTCACCCAAGGTCACAAGGAAATCCAACTTTCTGTTAATCACACCTGGAAGATCAGAATGACAGTCGCCATGCAGCCCTACCCTCAGTTACTTCCCTGTGATGAGGCTGGAACAGCTAAGAATGTAATAGTGATTTTGCAGTAATATTTTTTTCCTTTTCACAGTGTGATAGTCTCTCCTGAGGCATATTAATTCTCTAGTGTTGTTCTTGCCTAGATGGTTAGACTTCTACTTTCACATTTATTGATTGGAGCAATGCCCAGGATATTAGTAACGCCTTGCATGGGTGTGTCAGAGAGGGTAGAGGGCATGTCCCATTCAGTTCCATCTAGTGCAGGGCCGCTTCCCCTCAATCTCCTCACTGCTGGTGAGTCTCCATTGGAAAGATGAAGAACTGATGCCAGAAGCCAAAAGTAACTTCAGAACAACATCCAAATGCAATGGCAAGTACTAGAGTTCATCTACCAAAAGATGGGGAGATTTCATTTTCCCATTTCATTCTATTTAGAGTACAAGCTTATTGCTCATTGTGAATGACATACCACATGAATCATCCCTCCTGGTTTCCGGTCCTATAAGCCACTCATCCACAGACGAACAGAAAGCTTTCCAAATGGGCTCAGTGGCTCTTAGTTCTTACTCATTAAGAGGCCAAACCACAATTTATGATCTTTAACACTTTCTTTTGCTAAACATGGCCTTCACAGACATTCCTCATAGATAGTATTTATCATTTGACTGCATCAAGTTATTGAAAGTAAAAAAAGCACTAATTTTCCAGTAACAGTCTTATGGCAATGATAGTCACATCCTCAGAAAAAAACACAGGAGACCAGACAGCTCAGCAGGGTCTAGGGAGATAGCTCTGTGGCACGAGTGCCTGCCTGGCAAGTGCAAGGTCGTGAGTTCGAACCCTGATTCTGAAAAAAAAAAAAAAGACAGATAGCTCAGCAGACTAAAGCACGTGCTTAGACAGAGCACAGCAGCTGGAGTTTAATCCCCACTATGCCCACCAGCCCTATCCCTGGGGCACCCTGACACAGCTACTGAGACTGGGTGTGGTGCCACGTGCCTATAATCCCAGCACTTAGAAGGATGAAAACAAGACAATCACTATGAGTCCCATCTATGTAGTAAGACCCTACAGATCCTGTACTAAATATGTGAGAAAAAAAAAAAAGAAAAGAAAAGAAAAGAAATAAAAAAAACACAAAGTGATCTGTATATGAGGCACTAGGTTTCAACACTATTTTGTCATGATAAAACAAACATATCAAAAATTTCTTCCTGGGCTGGTGAGATGGCTCAGCAGTCTAAAGCTCCTGCTTAGGCAAGCTTAGGCAACTGCAGGGACTGCAGTTCAATTCCCGGCACCACATGCTGCACCAGCCCCACCCCCAGGGCAGGCTGAACTGGCCATAAAAAATAAAAATAATTAAAAAAACCTCCTTCTAAAATGACAAAATTTATAGAAAAAAACAAACCCAATATGAGTTATCCATTGTTTCCTGTGCACTGGTTTTCCCAGTTTTCCAGTTTACTACAGGCTTCAGATTCTCTTTTCAGTGACTGACATCTGTTCATGCTTTTAAAATAATGTCAGCTCATTCACACATCAACAAATGCCTGCTGTCAGTTCCAGGATAAATCTTAAGCATCCCAGCAAACTCTACCCCTTTCTGCTAGGGTATCTGCCCTACCCTTGAATCCTTCTGAGGCTGCATCATAGCATTCAATGGAAGTCATAGATGTGAAATGTGTTTCAGGCCTTTAGAAGTATTCTGCAGCCAGGCATGGTGGTGCATGCCTGTAATCCCAGAACTTGGGAGGCTGACGCAGGAGGATCAGTGAGAGTTTGAGACCAGCCTGGGCTACAAAAGTAAGCTCAAGGCCAGCCTGAACTGTGTAATGAGAACCTGTCTCAAAAAGAAAGAAGAAGAGGAGGAGGAGGAGGAATTCTGCAGACAAACTTGACGTGTCCAGGCTTAGTGGACTGAAACAGAACACAAAATAAAATAACACACAAACTATATTATTGGACCATATTCTAGAGGTTATTACCCAAGAGTTTCTAAGATTTTTGTCTTCCTAGATTTTAAATTGCAATTTTTCTTAGCACTTTTGCACAGTATATGATTGCCTTTATTGTAGGAAACTGGAATGTGCACATAGCAAATGTCAGTTCTTTTCCTCCTCCTCCAAACTCCTTTCTTTTGTCAACATTGTATTTATTTATCACATAAGTCCTTCCCAAGTTAATTATCATGTTTACTGAATAACAACCAAACTAACAGAAAAAAACTATAGAAGAACTCATGAAATCATTCTGTTGGTGGGAGTGTAAATTGATACAACTATGATAGAAGTTAGTGTAGAGATTTCACAAAAAACTAGGATTACCTCAGCTATTCTTGTTTTGAAAATCTGTAACATATGTATTATTCTATGTTACCCTGCTTCTGTGTTTGTTTCTGATTTTTGTCCTTGCTTTTGTTTTCAATTTTCAAAATAAAGTAAAATAAAATAAAATAAAAAACAAGTATGATTATTGACGACATAGCTCAGCAGACTAAGTTCTTCCTTAGGTAAGCACAGGAACTGAGGTTTGACCTGAGCACCACATGCTGTACTGGTCCCAACCCCAGGCACACTGAGCAGGCTGTCAAGATTGGGCATGGTGGTGCATGCCTGTAATCCCAGTGCTGGGGAGGCTGAAAACAGGAGTATCACTACCAGTCCTAGCTGCTCCTAGTTGTGTAGTGAGACCCTGCACCAAATACATAAACAAAAAAGAAAACACTAGAATTAGACATCCCATTCAATCCAGCTATTCCCCTCCTGGCTATTTTTCCAGAAGAACTAAAAACATCATACCACAATGATACTGTGTTCATAGCAGTAAAATTTGTCACAACTCAATCTTGGTCAAAAACCAAATCTCATCAACTGAGGAATAGGTAAAAAGGATGTGGTATTTTTTTTCTTTTAATAAGAAATAACAATGTGATATTTTCAAAAACACGTTAGTAGTATATTCCCAATAATTAACACAATGCATATTGTTGTCCTCATAGCAGCTGTACAGAGCACAAGATGTAGGCATGATAATTTTCCTAATCATTGTTGTACAAATTTCTTCTCATTGAACTAAGAGAAAGTAGTTGTATACATAGTCCAGCATTTCATAATCACAGTGGGTTACTGGCAGAACTGGCAATGTCAGAAGCTATTGATTTAAGCCTTTTACAGCTCAGCATACTAATCTAGCTTTACATTTTGTGCCTCATGGTTAAACTTTTCTGCTGGGTAGTTAAGGGCAAGTTAAAGCAAGACCTGTATAACAAAACAGGTCAAGGCTAACATGTAGCTTTTGTATCTCCCAAGGTCAGCCAAATCTTCTCAGGCTTTACTTTGAAACCATGTACAATGCTTTGTAGAACTGTTGTCAGTGTCAGCTGTCTGGATGAGTCACGGCCATTGCTTGACCAGTTTGCTCTCTGTGGTGAAAGTCCAAGAGAATGTTTTATCTCTAGGTGACGCTCCTTAGGCACATTATACATCATCAATTCATTTCCTCTGTGGTCCCATAATCTTCTTGAATAGAAAATTTGAGAAACCACTGAGTTATAGGATGTTACAGCACTGGTTCTCTTATGTCCTGAGTCAAGGTCAGAGGACCTTGAAGGACTAGGGCCAAAATATTGGCAATCCTTGTAGCCCTTCTTTTTCTCTAATTTTTGGTCTGTAAACTTACGGACCAGAAGAAAAGCTTCATGATACTATTACTCTTTAACATAGGTACTTGAGCTTAACATCACTGTCTTTCTGAATATCAAACATCTTACAATTAACTTGGGATCGGTATTTTCCATCAATCATTGATATTCTAATAAATTCCAATACAATGTGATAAAAGCAGTTACAAATTTTTACATAGACATTTAGAAATCTAGGTATATACAAAATTGTAGCCAGTCAATCCTATGGCACTTTTCCTAGTCTCTTATTCTCATTTAATACCCTTTTTAGTTTTCTTGTAAACCAATCATTTACTTGAGAGACAGTATAGCAGTAACTGAAATTACGTAGCAGTAAAACTGGTCATAACTCAATCTTGGACAAAAACCAAATCTCATCAACTGAGGAATAGATAAAAAAGATTTTTTTTTTTTTCTTTTAATAAGAAATAACAATGTAACATTTTCAAAAAACACGTTAGTAGTACATTCCCAATAACTGATACAGCACAAATCTAAAAGACAAGAATGATAGGTATTCCAAGCATAATTTTAGTGTTACCCATTGCTATACTCAGTGTGAAAAATATTTTGATGGTTCTTAGGACCATTATCTAATTGATCCTGTGTATATAAGTGCATGGTTTTGCTCCTGCCATGTTTCCTATCTTTT
>PVKN010045761.1:0-10106 GCA_004027915.1 Capromys pilorides
TTTTTTTTTTTTTTGAGATAGGGTCTGGCTGTGTAGTTCACACTGGCTTTAAGCTTACTCTGTAGCCCAGGCTGGCCTCTTAACTCACAGCAGTCCTCCAGCCTCAACCGTGTGAGTCCTGGATTACAGATGTGTGCCATTCAGCCTGGCCACTCAGAATCATTCTAACCTTAAAAGTTGTCCCCTATATTTGAGAGGCAGACAGTAAGTATTTAGACTCCCATAGGTCGCCTCAGCTACAGACAGTAGATGGTTGAGCTCCAGTCAGATTTTCGTGGTTGCTGAATTTCATGTGAATTACGTGTTTTAGGAAGGAATCTTTGATTCCTCCGCTCAAAAATGTTGTCCTGTGGGCCATCCAGGAACAGGTGGTGTGCCAGATTTGGCTCAGGGACGGTTTGCCAGGCGCAGTTGTGGACTGAGAGCTGTGTCTCTGCTTTGTAGAGGCAGACCGAGAGCTGTGCAGAGGGAGCAGGCGCTCTTAACAGCCAAAGCTGAGGTGTGTCGTCCCCCCCCCCTCCCACCGGTTTTCTTTCCACTGCACCCTACTCCCCTCTGCTGTTAGCAGTGAGAATAGCAATTACTGGAAGAACGAATGAGGCAGGTGCTGGTTTATCCCAAATTATGTAAAAAAAGTAAAAATTGTCATCTCCTAGAGTAGAAAAACCATGTAAGTTTTTTCCCAGTGCTGAAATTTCTGTAGCCAGTGGCAGAAAGCTACGCATTGTAATGTTCTGACATAAGCCTTTGAGAAGCAAACCTTCCTGTTCTCTGTGAGCTTGAGGCGCTCAAGCCTGGTCCCTGTCGTCTGTAGTCCCAGATGGAGACTCTGAGAAGCGCTGTGCTCACCTGCAGCCGTCCGCTCGTGGTGTCCTGGTGTCCTGCCAGGTTGATGGGCAGAGGGGTCTTGGGGACTCTTCCCTTTTCCCAGTACTTGCTTTCTGGACCTTGATGGAAGACCTTTGTGTGTGTCAGGGTCAGCGTCCTGGCACCAGCGTTTGTCCCCTCCCAGCTGATGGTCCTTCGGTTTCACAGCTCTCCGGTGGAGTATGAGTTGGGGAGAAGGGATGGCATTTCCATGGACACCTTTTTTTCTTTTCCAAACAGGGTCGTCATGCGGCTTGGGTTGGCCTTGAGTTTATTTTGTAGTCCAGGCTGGTCTTGAACTCACAATGATCCTCCTGCCTCAGCCTCCGTGTGCTGGGATTACAGGTGTGTGCCACCACATCCGGCTTCCATGTACACCTTTAGAATGTGAAATCAGTCCTTTTATGTTTTAAAATATTTAATTAGAAAAGCTAAAGTCACTAACAATCCTGCCTTGCTCCACAGATGTTGCTTTGTATAGTTGCTATTTCTTTTTCTCTTTTGCAGTAGCGGGGATTGAACTCAGGCCCTTGCGCTTGCCAGGCAAGCACTTATTCCACTGAGCTATCTCTCCAGCCCCTTTTCTTTTTAATTTTTAAATTTTATTTATTTATTTATTTGATACAGGATCTCGCCGCGCAGTTCAGACTTGTGATCCTCCTATTTTAACCTCCAAGTGCTGGGATTATGGGCACACACCACCATGCCTGGTTTCTGGGCCAGTACAGCATGTGGTACCGGGGATTGAACTTGAGTCCTTGTACTCCCCAGGCGGCACTTATGCCCGAACCTTTTTAATTTTTTAAAAAATGATACTAAGTTTTACTAAAGGTAGGAAAAGAAACATCTCTGTGGATCGAGTTTGGGATAAGTCAGTGGGAAAAGGAGTGACCCACAGGTGTGAGGGCCGGGACTGGCCAGCACTTGGGAGAGAGTGCAGTGGCCGCATCGCAGTGTCGGGCTGGCAAGGCCTGCGTAGGGGCTGGCAGGCGTGGAACGCACGTGGTTCTGAAGTGCTGGGGCCTCGGGGAGGTGGAAGCACGCACGCACGCACGCACGCACGCACGCACGAACGTACGTCTTTGTGGCTTGCCCAGTGTGTGTGTTGTGTGCTCGTGCGTGTGTAACACTTCCCCAACAATGCTTATTCTTTGCATAAGGGACACGGCCTAGCATTTCTGTTCTTTTGTAGTTCATTATAAAAGAGCTGCTTATAACACTGATGGCTCCTGCCCAGAAGCTCTGAAGATGCCAAGCTCAGCAGACACGGGGCCTCTCCTCTAGTTATATGTAGGGTGGGGGTCAACGTTCACTCTGGTAGTTTTTAAAATGCAGACTACCCGTTTATATACTTGCTTAATTTTTTTTTTTTTTCTGGCTTAAAAATTTTAAAAAATTTTCTGAGGACCGGCGAGATAGCTCAGTGGACTTGGCGCCAGCTTAGACAAAAGCAGGGACTGGAGTTCGGCCCCAGCACCACATGCTGTGCCCGCCCTGTCCCCGCCCTTGTGCCCCAGTGCACTGAGCTAGCCACCGAGTCTGCTCATGGTGGCCCACGCCTGTAATCCTAGCACTGGGGAGACTGAAAATAGGAAGGTCACTGAGTTGCAGCGTAGCGAGACTCTGTACCAAATACATTAAAAATTTTCTTTTCTGTCTAGTATCAGATCCATCTGTGTACTGTCTAGTTTGTGGGTCATGATTTTGTAATCTCTGCGTAGACTGTAGAGTTTTTTTACCCCTCCCCCCACCTTTTTTCTTATAGTAGGGGACTTGCTGTGTGGCCTTAGCTAGTGTCAAACCCCTCTGATCTTCCTGCCTCAGCCTCCCCAGCAGCTGGGTGTATAGGTGTTACTGTTAGTCTAAAACCCTTCAAAACGTGTTCGGCTCACACTGCTTGGCCGCCCAGCGCATGTGTTGATGCCGTGGTCTGTGGGTTCCCTGTCCGTATGGGATCCATTCCAGCGGGGTTGTGCAACGTGTGGCCCTTTGAACATACAGCGTGTTTCCAAGGCTTTGTGGGTTAAGGACATTTTGTATGAATCATTAGCCCCCGCCCGCATGCTGCTGTGTGTAGCATGGACTATTATTTAGCAATTTATTTTGTTTTTCTGGCTGGCTCAGCCTGTCCTGGGGGCAGAGCTGGCGCGGCATGTGGTACAGGGATCGAACCTCAGTTGCTGCACTCTGCCTGAGCTTGCCTAAGGAGGCACTTTTTTATTTTTTTGTCTGTGTGAGACAGGGTCTCACTATGCAGTTCAGGCTGGCCTTGAGCTCACTTTTATATCCCAGGCTGGTCTCAAACTCACACCAGTCCTCCTGTCTCAGCCTCCCAAGTGCTGAGATTACAGGCATGTGCCGCCACGCCTGGCAAAACAGGCACTTTAGACTGCTGAGCTATCTCACCAGCCCCCCCACAGTTTATTGTTTTATTTTTTATGTTATGGCTGGCTTAACCTACCTTGGGGTGAGGCTGGCGCTGCTTGTGGTGCCAGGGATTGAACCATGGTCCCTGTGGTTGGCTTAAGTTTGCCTAAACAAGCGCTTTAGACCGCTGAGCCATCTTGCCCTCCCTGCAGTTTAAATAATTAATATTATTACTATTATTTTTTTGTGGAGCCCAGGATCAAACTCAGGACCTTGGACTTGCCAGGCAGGCACATGAGCCTCTCAACTATCTCCCCAGCTGCCCCGCAGTTTAATTTTAAAGCTCCTTTTCACACAGTCAGAATGGGACTTAGACAGGTAGTAGGGCCTTGTAAATGTTGAGAAGAAATGATGTGTTTGAACTCACATTTGTGAATTGTACATCACAGTGTAGAATCTGCTTATGTTATCTGTGGCTACAGAGGCAGTTCCTTCTTTGGGCAAGATTTCTGACTTTGTAAAAGGAGTGGCATCCGTTTCCAAGGTTAATTGAACTGCAGGTTTCCGAATGTCTTTTCTTGTTTTGCAGATGCCTAGTGTGATTCACCACAGTGGTTTTCCACCCAGGTTGCTGACATTTAAACCTGGGGAGCTCTCTCCCCTGGCTGCCCTGTGTGTGCATGGGAGGAGGCCTAGCGGAAGCCCTGCTTTCTCCCTTGAGCTGTCCCCATCTCTCGCAGTTGTGGCAGAGAAGAAAAGGCAGAATGGCCCACGGGTGTGGGTGTGGGGTGGGGGGCATGGGTGGGGGTGTGGGGTGTGGTTGAGTCCCGAAGTGCTGGGCCGCATCTAGCACTGCCTCTCCTGAGCTACCTTGCTTTCGCAGGCCTCCTGTGGAGGCAGGGTTCCCCACTGTGATGTGAGTCACAGATTTTATGTTTCGAGCTTCTGAACTTCAGCTCTGGTGATGTAATTCAGATTGCCTTTTTGTGTTTGACTGTACTAGAGGTTGAACTCCAGGGCCTTCAACTGAGCTGTATTCCTGGGTTTCCTTCCTCCTGGGGAAGAGTCTCACTAAGCTGCCTAGGCTAGACCAGAATCCTGTTGTCTCATTCTTCCGAAGTGCTGGGATTACAGGTGTGAACCAACCAGGTTTAGTGTTTTCTTTCTTTCTTTCTTTCTTTCTTTCTTTCTTTCTTTCTTTCTTTCTTTCTTTCTTATACGTTAGAGAAGGGTGTACAGTGTGTTCAGGTCTCACTACTAGATTGGACTCAGTGATCTGCCTGTTTACAGCCTCCCAAGAGCTGGGATTACAGGCACATGCCACCATGCCCAGGCTCAGTTGCCTTCTCAGCGAGCCCCGGGGGCAGGGTGGGGATGGCAGGCCCAGGGATAGAATCCTGGTCCCTGCCCCTGCTTGTGGGTGCTTTAATCCCAACTATGTGGCCGGCCCTTTTTTTTTTTGGTGGTGGGGAGGTGGTCTTGCTACCTAGTTAGCAAGTTGGCTTTGAATTTACCAACTAGCAACTTGAGATGTGATGATCCTGGTGCTTGAACCTCCTGAGTACTTAGATTACGGGCGAGCACCACCTGGTCCAGTTTAGCTTCGCCTTTGAAGCGCTCTGCTGTTTTATGTTGGGCTTTGCATCATTTTCCCTCTGTAAAATTTTCATTCATTCATTCACTCACTCACTCACTCACTCGCTCACTCGCTCACTCGGTGGCCAGCTCAGCCCTGGTGGGGCTGGCGCAGCATTTGTTGCTGGGATTGACCCGCAGTCCCTGCACTTTGCCTAAGCTTTCCTAAGCGCGCACATTAGACTGCTGAGCTGTCTCGCCGGCCCTTGAGTGTAAAATTTTTCTTTCAGAGAGCTAGGGATATAGTTCAGTGGTACGGGATTTATAGGTCGTACTCTCCCCCAAAATCCTGTTCAGAACTCCGTTCGACTTGTATAAGATAAAGAGCAGATAATTCCATGTAAAGAAGTAACATTTAAGAACGGGGTGTACTGTTGGAATGGGACTGTGCTGAGGGGTAACTGTTTCTTTCCATGTTGGTGGCCATTTATGTTTCCAGTGTGTCCTGTTCAGCTGACATTGTCATTCTCAATGCTGTTGCCTTTGGGCTGTCCCACAATATATGAGTTCCTGTCATTGGCCATACCAGAAGCCAAAATAAAAGTTTCCAAGAACATACTCACTTAACTTCTCTGGGCAGTTTTTTAAAAAGTCATCCATTCACTTGGTATGGGGTCTCCCTACGCAGTTTGGAATCGGTGATCCTCCTATCTCAGCCTCCCCAGTGCTGGTATTACAGGCATGCACCACCACACCTGGTTTCAGTGGCCAGCACTGCATGCGGTACCAGGGATCCAACCTGTGTCCTTGTGCTTGCCAGGCAGGCGCTTTGACTGCTGAGCTATCTCCCTGACCCTTCCTTGGTTATGTATGACTACAGAATTCCTCTCTCTCCATTGGTATTTTTCCTATGTCAAATACATTTTTACATGTGGTTTAAACATTTTTTTCCCCCAGCAGAAGCATATTAGATGTATTTTATTTTATTTATTTGCTTTTTTTGTGGCCGGCTCAGCCCACCCTGGAGTAGGATGGGCCTTGCCTAAGCTTGCCTAAGCAGGCATTTTGGACTGCTGAGCTATGTCGCCAACCCTGAAGTATTTGAAGCAGGGCAAAATGGTCTATAACCTAAATGCTTCACAGGAGTGATGCACACATATATACAGTTACAACAATAACAGGAGCATCAAAAATACTTAATATTAAAGCAGAATAGAGGGCTGTCGAGATAGCTCAGCAGTCTAAAGCACCTGCTTAGGCAACCACAGGGACCATGGTTTGATCCCTGGCAGCACATGCTGTGACAGCGCCACCCCCGGGGCAGGCTGAGCCAGCCATAACATAGGTAAATAAAGTTAAAAAAAAAAACAAAAAACAAAAAACAATAGAAAGGCATAAAGTAGGGCCAGGTGTGGAGATGCTGGCCTGAATCCCAGCACTTGGGAGGCTGAGGCAGAAGGATTGCTTTGAGTTGGAGGCCAGTCTAGTTACAAAGTGAGGTGAAGGCCACCCTGACCTACACACACAGTAACCTTTGTCTCATAGTAAGAAAGAAAGATATACTAGCCATTTTGCTTTTGTAGTATAGGCACCCAATTTTTTCCAAAGCTTGGCACTGTTAGCCCTTTATGGAATGAGTGCTAGATGAAAAATGGGTCCTATATTTTGTCGCTGGAAGGTGAGGTACATATCTTGTGAAACAGCGGATGTAGCTGCCGCGTTCTGTACGCACTTGACCGTACCTTTGTCCGTTTCCTGCCGGATCACACGCACCTGCTTCGTTCGCTTCTAGGATGGGGCACTGTTTATAATTGACTTAACTGGTCTCTTGAGTAATGGCACGGAAGCCTGCCCTTGCCCTTGCTGTAGTAGACTGCGGCGCAGCTTGCATGTATGGACTTCTATCTGCTGGGGCAGCAGATGGGGCTCTGTGATTTACATGCTTTGGATTTTGTCACCCAAGGCTTTTGCTGCTTTTCCTTCCCTCACCTATGCTCAGTGCTAGGTGAGGGGTTTTGTTTTGAGACAGGGACTCACCCTGTGCTCCAGGTCGACCTTGCGCTTGCTGTGCTAGTCCAGGCCGGTCTTGTCCTTGCAGTCATCCTGTGTCATCTTCCTATCTCAGCATCACAGCAGCACGAGTAGCACCATACCCTGCTAGGCGTTGGCTTTGTTTTGTTGTGCTTTGTGTTTTTGGGTATTCGAGATAGGCTCTTGCTTACATAGTTCAAACTAAACATGAACTCATTGTGTAGGTCGGGCTGTGACCTTCCTGCCTCAGCCTCCTAAGTACTGAACCTGACAGGCATGTGCCAACACAGCTGGTAAGGTCTTACTTTTTTTATTTATTTATTTATTTATTTATTTATTTGTTTGCTTGTTGTGTTTGTTTGTTTGTTTCTTTATTTATTTTGTGGCTGGCTCAGCCTGCCCTGGTGGTGGCGCTGGCGCAGCATGTGGTGCCGGGGATTGAACTGTAGTCCCCGCAGTTGCCTGAGCCCTCCTAAGCAGGCGCTTTAGACCACTGAACCATCTCGGCCGGCCCCAGGTCTTACTTTTTTGAAACAGCTTACATGCACATGAAAGGAATAGAAGGCGGAGGGTTGGGTATCTCTAACTTACATCATTTGTCTTTATGTTTTGTGGAGCTCAGTGATCTCTTCCTGTGTATTGACTGTATTTTCTGTGAGCTGACTATTCTTTGGATTGTTAATTACATCTCCTAGTTTACCTTATTTTTTTAGTACCTGCATGATATTGCGATTATTGAAATTGCTGGGCTGGTGGTTATCATTGCTTTATTGTTCGTGATGACCACAGTAATGTGAAGAGAAAGGGGGCTGCACCCGTCAGCAGATCATTTCCTGCAAGTTTAGGAAATGTCTCCGACACTTGCTGTGTGTCAGGCAGTGACCCGGGTGTACGAGTCCCAAGGACCCCACTCCCTGCAGCTTGGTCTAAGGGAGGTGACAAACAGAAGTTTCCTTGGTCGTGATAGATGGGCTGAGGATGGGCTGAGGTGATGTTTGAGCCTGGACGGGAGGGATAGCGGCTGGCGTGTGGTAGGCGTGGGGCCTCCCTGGAGAGCTTTCTGGGAGACTGGACTTGGTGTCCAGGTACAGCATGGAGTTCTTCATGGCTGGAGGTTGCACAGGCAGGCAGGGAAGGGTCAGATGTGAGTTGGAGAGGAACCTGGCATTCATTCTGGGGAATGTACACCTCTGGCTGGCTTAGGGGCTGGTGTGCGCTCATTTCTGGCTTAAGGGGTGGTTTTGGTTGCCGTGCAGGGTGGCTGGGATCCAGGCTTAACTTGTTTAATCTTCTTTTTACCTGCCTACTTGTCAGCTGGGGAAACTGAGAGACACCCCCTGGAGTGTATAGGTTCTTCAGGGCCCCAGGGAGGTCTCTGTCACATGAGCAAAGGTGGCCTTCTTGGTTTCTGCCAGGCTGTTAGTCTCAGCCAGTTCTCAAAGGGCTCAGGTTTGGGTGGGGACAGTGTAGTTCCAGTGATGCAGAGGGGCCAAAGCCAGGGCAGGACCCCTGGCTCACTTCTTGCATAGTTCTGGGGATCCAACCCAGGGCCTGCAGGTGGGACCACTGCGCTGCCCTGAGCCACAGTGAGCTTGGGATCTGAGGGCACCTCTGCTTGACCCTTTGAACTCTTTCTTTCTTTCTTTCTTTCTTTCTTTCTTTCTTTCTTTCTTTCTTTCTTTTTTCTTTCTTTCTTTCTTTCTTTCTTTCTTTCTTTCTTTCTTTCTTTCTTTCTTTCTATTATGGCCGGCTCAGCCTGCCCTGGGGGTGGGGCTGGTGCAGCATGTGGTGCTGAGGATCGAACTGTGGTCCCTGCTGTTGCCTAAGCTTGCCTAAGCAGGCTCTTCAGACAGCTGAGCTATCTTGCCAGCCCTGACCACTTGTATTTTATTTTTTCTTATTTTTTTATGTATTTAGTACAACATCTGCAGGGTCTCACTACGTAGATCAGACTTATAGTGATTTTCCCGTTTCCAGCCTCCCAAGTGCTGGGATTACAGGTGCATGCCACCACGCCCAGTCTCACTCGACCTCTCAGTGCCTTTTGGGGGTGGGCTGGCACTGCACGCCAGGGATGGAACCCCCTGTCTCTGTATCTGCCTAAGCAAGCACTTTAATCTGCTGAGCTATCTGGCCAGCCTTGAATACTTATTTTTTTTAAATAAGTGCTTGGTGCCTCCAGAGTTTGTCCGCACACAGCCCGTGAACCTTGGAACTGGAGCTGAGGCTCGCCCAGGGGTCCGGACTGCCCCATGTCTGCCCACAGATGGGACGTCCATTTGTTTAAGATTTACACCATGAATGGGCCCATCCAATTTCAGTGGCAGCTTGGCCGATTTGTCTTTTGAGTTTTGTGTCTAGTGGGATACGGTTACTGGGAGGCCGTCTCCCTCCTGGCTTTGGTGGTTTACTGTGGGGTCGGAGAAAGCCCTGTGCGGAGTCCCCTGGCCATCCCTGGCCTCCTGCCGCAGCCAGAAGCTGTGGAATGCGGCTCCCACAGTCAGTCTCCACTTGCCCCTTTCCCCACCCCAAGTTCTGCTTATTTTTCTGAAACCCGAATCTAACAGTGACGTCCTTTTTTTCAGCTTCGCCAGCTTCCACAAAGACGGGACAAGCAGGCAGTCTGTCCGGCAGCCCGAAACCTTTCTCTCCACAAGCTCCAGCGCCACTTGTGACAAAAACGGACAAAATGCCCACGACCGGGAGCATCTTGAACCTTAACCTGGGTCAGTTGGCACTGTCGGACGTTTCGCTTTCTTGCAGCTGTGACCACCTTTGCAAACTGTGCTGTCTGTTTTTCTAATTCTTGAACCCTGAACTCTCCTCTCTGGCCAGCAACTTTAGAAGGAAAAACAAAGTTGTTTTACCACCGAGTGCCTTAGGCCAGTGTTCCCAAGCCTGTTTGCCTTTGGTTCTCCTAGCTTGGATCTCTGATACCTAAGTGCCTGATAGAGGTGAGCGGGGGTAACCTGTGCCCTGCACAGTGTGCACTAACAGTATCTCCTTTATTCTCCGTTCTCACCTAATTTTCTTTAACTGCAGGTTTTCATCCCCCTGAAATTCAAAATGTGCACTGTGTCACCATGCTGAGCTTTTTTTTTTTTTTTTTTTTTTTGAGATTGTTTGAGGCCAACCTGCTATGTAGCCCAGGCTGGCTTCAAACTTGCATTGATCCTCCTGCCTCAGCCTCTCTGGGATTATAGGCACTTGCCACCACACCTAGTTTAACTTACTGTTTTTTGGTTGGCTGTTTTTTTAAAAAAAAA
>PVKN010045817.1:0-10124 GCA_004027915.1 Capromys pilorides
CCCCTAAGGGAAATACAGGGCTGAGATCCCGTGAGCCTCTGGCTGCATCAATACATAACATAGCTTTGCACATTTCTGTTTAAAGACATTGTGCTTAACATGTTGTCTATTTATGACCTTTGAACTCACACCAGCAGCACTTTCACCCATACCTGCTAGAACTGTAAATACTAGATTACACTTCTGTGTTGTGCTTTAAGGAGTGAAATCATCCATAGAGCTCAGAATGATAAAAATTTGGCATTAAAGAGACTGAAAAGGACACTTGTTTATAGGACAAAGGCTGAAATAAGAAAGGAGCAGTCTTGCTCCACCTTCACTGCGAACATGCGCACAAGATACTCAAATTTGTCACCATTCTGAGCTCATATGTGTCTACAAATGACAGGGAAGCACCCAAAGTATTGATACTGAGGTTCTAAATAACTTTTGTAAGTTGGCCAATTAAAAAAAGTAGGGAATTAAAGGATAGAATGGTGAGTGTCGGCTTGATATGGAGTATCTGTTTTCCCAGCACTCGGGAAATTATGCCTCAGCCTTCACAGAGCCTGGAGACCAGAGTGGAGACAGAAAAGAAGCCAACAGCCAACAAATATCACCATCACTGCAAACTGAGCATGTCTTCAGGAAAGCTTCATGATGAGGGTGACAGAGAAGTGTGTGTCTGGGAAAGACATTTGTGGAGCAGAAGGATGTCAAGGAGCTAGCAACAGGTTAAGAATGACAGGGAGAAGGTGCCACACTAAGGTCCTAAGATGACAAGCTATGCAGAGTCTCAAGCTTTACCCTTTCTAATATATCCAAGATGTACTTACTTCTTACCACCTCCCTGGACTACACTGCCTTCCGGGAACCAAAGGGGCACAGCTCAGGGCAGGGATAACAGGTGGCTTGGGATATTGGCAGTGGCCTGATCATGCAGGATGTCAGAGGCCCTGTTCAAATTTGGCTGAAATTATAGTGCAATGGGAAGTCAAAGGCATGTTTTAAACAAAGAAATTGATGGTATGTGGTTTATTTTTAAGACCCGGTGCTGTGGGTAGAGGCTGTTCAGGACTCTCAGGTCAGCTCTGCATCCACAATATATACTTTCCTTCTCCATGTCCACTCCTTGCTATCTGCTAGCAGTGGCAAGAAACTGGGGATGAAGGGTGATCATACCATACAGTTCTTTTTGGACAAGATTAAGACGTCATTCTCTTCTCTTCTGTTACCTTTACCTAGTCACATGACCACACCTAGTGCAAATGAGGCTGGGAAATGTAGTATTTCGTGTGTCACGTTTTGGAGCCCCCCCCCCCCCGATTTCGGAATATTTGCATATACATAACAATATGTGTTGAGGATGGGATTCAAGTCAGAATAATAAATCCATTTATGTTTCAAATACATATCATGTATATAGTCTGAAGATAATTTTACAGTTATTTTAAATAATTTTTCTGTTGAAACAGAGTCCGCACTCAGGACATTTCTGATTTTTAAGCAGTTCAGGTATTGGACTTTTTGATGAAGGATACTCAATCAGTACAACAGGGTAGAAGAACAGAGATCGAGGGACTGCCTTCAGCCTGATGCAGCCATGCACCCTCACAGCACAGGCAAGAGTGAGCAGTGCCTCTTCAAGGGGTCTTGCAGGCTTTCCTCAGCAGCAAGCACTTTGAACAAAGCCAAACTCCCTACAAGCCAGAAGATAATTTAGGAAATTATTCAGGCTGCCTCCCTGACTCATAACTCTGAGCATCCTGGAGAGAAAAGTAGCAGTACACCCATTTGGGATTCGGGTTTAGCATGTAATAATAATAATGACTTTGGCACTGAAAAACTTTCTGAGAGTTAATGAATGACTGGCTTGGATTAATAGCCCACATTGGTGCTGAAATCTATCAACTCCTTCCAGCCTCATACTAATCTACAGGAAATTCTTTGTACACCCAGCTATTACTGCTTCCATTTCACAAAATAAACATGAATGGATATTTCATTGGAACTCGGAAAAAATCTTGGTCACTATTGTGTGTGGTGACCATGCAATTATCGTTATTTTTTTCCAGACACATTTCCTGCATGTTCTTCGCCGCTCTCTCTGGCTTCAAGTTGTTGCAGTGGCAGAGGCAACAGCAGCAACAGCAGCAGCAGCTGGCTCTCTAGATTAGCTTTAATCCACTTACTATTTATAGTGCACTTCGCAGTGCTCTTCACTATAGAAGTTTGTCTTCCCAGCTGGAGTAGGCGCTCCATGATGTCTGAGACAACCAGCAGACTCCCAGGTCAGCGGAGCCTGGCTACATATCAGTAATTGTTGAACTGAATCTTACAGAATAGGAGCAGGATTTTAAATGACCCACCATCAGTCTAGTGACTTTGTCAAATTGAACCTGGGAATCTCAGCAATTAGTTGGATGTAAGGCAGTGCATTTTCAGCTCATCAGAATTTGATCAGTTTCTCCAGTGAGCAATTGCAAAGAGTGACAAGGATGTAGCCATAGTTGTAGACTAATACCATCCACTGGCAACTGTGAAGAGAAACCAGGGACATGCTAAAGTCCTGTAGCCTGTGGGGAGTCCTACTCTTCGCTGGGCTTGGAGTTCTCTGCCAGTAGATGTTATTGAGAAAGCAAGCATGTTTTCTACATAAAAGTCCCTAGGCTCAGAGTATTGGGGTCTCTAGGTGATTGCACATTTTCTCTGCTGTGCATTTGAACACTTGTCTTCTTGTCCCACAGGGTCAGTACGTGGGAGCACTTGCTGAGTGTAAATGGTAGGTGTGATTCCCAGAGAAGTATATCGCCAATGCATCTTGTTCCTGGGCCTGGATGGGCAGACAGTGCGATGATGTTGGCAAGAGCCTGTTTTGGTGGAAGCTGATGGTGTAGACCTTGATTTTCTACCTTTATTCCACAGTGTCTTAGTTACTTTTACTCGTTGCTGTGACAAATACCCGACACTCAAAATGAAGGAAGGAAAGGTTTATTTAGCTCACAGTTGCTGGAGGTTTCAGTCCACATTCGGCTGGCCCAAGGCTGAGTGGAACAGGACAGAGGGTATCCAGTTCATGGCGGCAGAACAACCAACTCAATCAACTCCCCAGAGCAGAGAGTAACAGCCCTTTAAAAAGTGCCTTTGTGCTCAGTCACTCTGACGTGGGCCCGTTGTGCCCTAGGGTGGAACCAATCATACCCCAGGATGGGCCCTTGATCCCACTCTAGGGAGGAGCCAATCATATCCCAGGCAGGCCCAGGTCATGCTCCAGGGAGGAACCAATTGTAACACATAATCCTAGTGGATCATGACTCATGTCTCAAACTCTAGAAGTCCCCGCCCCATGATTGCATGAGGCTTTGGGGGGACAACTAGACATAAACCATAACACACAGCGATCTCCCAAGATCAGCTTCACACAGCCCCCTCCCAACATCTAATTGGAACAGCACTTTGGGGACCCAGCTAGAGAAAATTCCAGGCAATAATAGAGGTGTTGGTGGCTTTTAAACCAGGGATAGAGATGGAGTGAAAGAAATAGAAAGCCTGAGGCAGACCCAGGGAACAGGGTTAGGTGGGAATGGGATTATAGATTTAGAGCATGTTTGTTTCCTTCTGCTGTTCTGAGAGCTGATAAGAGGATTTCAGAGTTTGGGGGAGAACCTCAGAAAGGAGTAGGGAGTGTAATCAAGCAGAGAAGACTCTTGAACTGCTATTTCCCAGGGTCTTTCAGGTGGTGTGTTTGCCTAAAGGTGACAAGAACAGAAACAAAAGCTCTATAGCATTAAACTTCCACATGCCAGTAGCTTCTGGCTAGGGATGTTTTGTATTTCTGATCAGGGCCATGAAACACATTGTGACCTCTCAGATAATGCAATGAGGCTCCATCCAACCAGTAACTAACCAAACATGTGTTAGGAGAGACACATCTATTATTAAAACTAGGTAAAATCAAATATTCTACATCAAATGAGTAGGGTATGGTGAAATTTTCATATGTAAAAGAACACTGACTAGCTCAGCACCAGATGGAATTTCATACAAGAGGGTCAGATATTTGTAGTTTTTTAGTATCGTTTGATCTAGAAGTCCTTGCCAAGGCCTGGGTGTGAAAGGCTTTCACTATGGGAGGTAGTAGAAGGTTGGGCCCATGGAGATTTCATGTATGCTGATCTGTCTCTCCCTGTCTGTCTCTGCCTCTGTCTCTGTCTCTCTTAGACCTCTGATGCGTCATGAGGTGAGCATGCGTTCTTGGTGTAATGTGCTGCATTGCTGCAGGCCCAAAAGTAATAGGGTCAACCAGTTGTGGATGGAAACCTTCAAAATTTAGCCCAAATAAGCCATTCTTATTTTATTATTTTTGCAATAATGGAAAGCTGACTAGCACATTCTTTCACTGATATATTTACATAAGTAAGACAAGTTTTTCTTGCCCCTTCCTGTAGTGATGACCTATCGGATGGGACACATAACCAGTAGTATCCGAGTCACACCTACCTTGTCTGGGTCTCAGATTGATCACTAAGCTAAATGAAATACCTTTCCAGTCTTCCATTCTAGAGTGGAGCTAATTATGAAAGAGAAAACTAAGCATGTACCCAGCGATAGGCCCCAGCACCAACAGGCCCCAGCATTGCAAGTGATGCGCTTGCCCTCAGTCTTCTTTGGGAAACCTATCCCGTAAAGTTGGCTTTTGGGACCTGACACTGGGCTTGTATCTGTTCTACTCACATTCTGTTACTAATAGGGTTCAAAATTTATTCTTTTTTCAACCCTTTCTGTATGGCCACTACTTTTGGTGAACACATAGGACAAAAGCGTCATTTTATACTGCAGAACAAAGA
The DNA here is from genome assembly GCA_004027915.1 of Capromys pilorides. Classification (NCBI taxonomy): domain Eukaryota; kingdom Metazoa; phylum Chordata; class Mammalia; order Rodentia; family Capromyidae; genus Capromys; species Capromys pilorides. The sequence goes on from PVKN010045817.1 coordinate 4,827, forward strand.
CCCACTGAAGTGTGACTAGAGAAAAGAAATACTCAGAATTGAGCTCCATGGCATCTCTTTAAAAGTATCGATGGTCCTTGGCTTACAGTGGCTCAACTTACTATTTAACTTTATCTTATTTTATTCACAGTACTGACAACTGATCTCCACTACATCGTTAGCCCTTCTTACGTTTTGCGACAAGATTCACTAAGTTGCCAAGGTGTGGCTGAACTTGTGACCCTCCTGCTTCAGGCCCCTAGACTGCTAAGGTTAGAGGTAATGTGCCACCACACCAAGTTTATTTTTTTCTTTTCTTTTTTTTGGTCTTTTTGAGATGGGGTTTCACTATGCATCTCAGGCTGGTCTTGAGCTTACTTTGTAGCCCAACCTGGTCTCAAATTCCCGATTTAACTCCTGCTTCAGTCTCCTGAGTGCTAGGATTACAGATATGCATCACCATACCAGGCCAGCAAGCTTATTATCTGACTTTATGATTGTACAAAATCATATGCATACAGTAGAAACTATATTTTGAAGTTTGATCTTTTCCCATTTGGTGGTGGTGAATGTGGTTCCTGGTGCTCCATTGTGGGGTGTGTTGCTAAGCTAGTAGGTTGGAGGTATTAAATGTATTTTCATCTTAACAATATTTCGATCTCACAATGAGGTGGTTTTTTTTTTTTTGGTCTTTTTGAGACAGGGTCTCGCTATGCAGTTCAGGCTGGTCTTGAGCTCACTTTTGTAGCCCAGGCTGGTCTCAAACTCGCACTGATCCTCCTGCCTCAGCCTCCCAAGTGCTGGCATTACAGACATGTGCCACCACGCCTCGCTCACAATGAGTTTATTTGTGAGGTTTATTTTTGTTTTGGGGGCTGAGGACTGAACCCAGGGCTTATAGCTCGCTAGGCAAGCATTCTACCACTGAGCCAAATCCCCAGCTCCACAATGAGTTTATTTGGAAATAAAGTGGGGGGACAAATAAAGTGGGGGCTGACCAAATTGCTCGAGTTTGTACTTATAGCACCCTAATTTCCCACTGGAGAAATTTTGAGAAATGAATACAATTCGATGATATGTTCTTTTTTCTCGTATGTCCTTTTCCTCCTGCTCACAGGCACATACACATGGGCTTGCAAACATGTTTACCTATTTGTCTCCCAAAGATTACATCTTAGATTGCAGTTGAGTGTCAGAAGCAGCATGCTATAATAAAGAAAATGAGGCTTAGGATCAAAGGGACAGAGTGCGAATTGCAGCCCCCTTACCTGCTGGGTGGCCTGAAGTAAGCCATTGAACCTCTCTGTTTACTTGTTTCACTAGCTTCCTACTGCTGCTCTCCTGTATTACCATAAAGCTGTTGACTTAAAATAGCACACATTTAGTCTTTTAGCATTCTGGTGGTCAGAAGCCTGAAATCAATTTCCCTGGGCGCAAATGGGCACATTTCCAGGGCTATAATTCGTTTGAAAGCTCCAGGGGAAAGTCTCTTTCCTTGTCTTTTCACCTTCCGGTGCTGCATTTCTCAGTGGGTGACCCCTTCCCTTTCTCCATCTTAATGGAGCAGCATAGCATCTTCATCTATGCATTGTCTTGCTGTATTTTCCAGGCCACCACACCCAGTTTGCCTTCATCTTATGAGAACAATGTAGCTACATTTAGAATCCACTCTCATACCTGGAATAATAACTTCATCTAAAGATCTTTGTCTGTATCACATAGTAAAGTCTCTTTTGCCATGGAATGTAACATATACACATCCCAGGAAGCAGAGCTTAGAGTTCTGGAGGCCATTTTTCTGCCCATCAGACTCATGTTTTAAGTACAGCTAGTAATGCCTATTTTAAAAGGCAAAACCAAACCAAGCCAAACCAAAACAACAACAACAACAAAAAACAATTGAAAGGGTAACATTTGTGAAAATATATAGAGTAGAAGTCAATAAGTATCACAATTTGGAGTATGGAAGCCCTTCACTTGGCTGGCCCCTCTCCCAGAGAATACAGTGAAACATGGCAGAGACAGGACCTATGCAGCTAGAGTGTGTCCAAAGGATAAGGTGCCAGTGCCCCTGGGTGAAGGATAATACCAGAAGCAAGGCCCAGAGCAAGGAAGATGTTTGAAGAAAAGACACTTGGGTGGACACAGCAGAAGATGAAACCTCACTTGAACCTAATGTGAATTATGCCTTTTACCAGTTAGAGATTTGGTAGTGCCTGGTGGCCTCATCAGGCTGGGATACAGCATGCTGAGCCCTTCCACCAAGAGTCTCAGTGTGCCCGCTGCTCCTGCCCTGGCAACAGCAGCAAATGTCTTTTTTTCTTTCTTTGAACTGGGAGTTCACTGGGCAGTTATAATGTTATCTAGGAAGAGAAGACACAAATGTCCTTTGTCTTCAAGAAGACAGTTTGCCACTGTGCCCAGCGGGTGATTAATCCTTAATCTCTTTCCCACAAAGTTGTATTGTTTCAGGGGATGAGATTACTCCCCAGGCTTCCTTAGCTCAGGGGATGGGACCAGTGTGTGCAGCCAATTCCTTCCTGTTGAGGAGAACTACCTCGGCTCAGAGGTGTTGGGATTATACTGGAAAAACCAGGAAGGTGAAACTCACAGGTTCATGACATTGTTCTTCACAGGAAACCAGGAAAACGGGGCCAGGTTTACACAGGGGCTCCCTCAGAGACTCTCCAGTTCCCAAGATTCAGTCTCAACATAAGGAGTTGCTGATGGGTTCCTGCTCAGATGTACCTGTGAATTCATCTCACAGACACATGAGGAGTTTGTCATTTGTTTAATTCTTGAGCACAACTCATACTGTTCCAGCCACTTTCAGAGATTGATTTGAACCATTGATCTACATATCCCCAACCAAAGGTGCAATAAAGGGAAGAAATGCATGTGATCTCCTAGAAACTGGGGCAGGGGTTGGGGAGGCTGGCTAAGATGCAACACCAGAAATCTTACTCTCCACTGCACAGGAACTGGGAGTAGAGAACTCATTCCCAAGATGAGGTGGCCACCCAGCAAGTGTGGTCAGACTCTGAGTTCAGTGTCTGCCTCTGACCCTCTAATGGTCTATCATGAAGTACTTATTTTAAAGGTAGTTTGTTTTTTTTTTTGAAGTTCCTTATAATCATCTTATTGAACTAAGGGGTGACCAACAGTCCCTGTTTCCTTGACTAAAGGACTGATTTCCTGGGCAGTGCTCCATAGAATCAGCCACTGACCTGTTCTGGAGGGACATGGGGAAATTGGGCTGTATTTGGCCTGAATTTTTTCCAGTGGTTGTGTTGCTCTTGTGTCCTAATTGGGGAAATCAAAACCAAAGGTTGAATGTATCATGGAGAACTGGTGGAGCCAGATTCATGGAGTTCAGGTCATGGACAGCCAAACAGAAGAGGTATCCCAGGGATCAACAATAGCATGGCACCATGACCAGCCCTCAGCTGTGGAGCTGAGGAGAGGAGAGAGTGCACCTGTCTGTGCGAGCTGGATCCATGGAAGAGACCCAGCCATTAGCCAAGGCCACTGTCTGTGACCCTGTTGGAGGAGAAGGCAAGAGGTTAGAAGTTATGCCTTACCTTTTTTTTTTTTTTTGTGGTACCGGGGATTGAACTCAGAACTCTGCGCTTGCCAGGCAAGTGCTTATTCTACTGAGCTATCTCCCCTGCCCTGTCTCCTTATCTTTTATCATTTAGTCTCCCTCTAGGAATTGCCAGGGGATATGACCATTACCTAGTGCTGACTCATTGGCCAGGCAGGAGAACTATCTTGCCTGTATTTCCTATCATGAGGAAACCCATGACTTCTTCCCATGTTGGCATCTGTACTGATGCCTCCATTTGGTATCAGTTCTCCATGACAACCAGTTACTTGGGTCAGTGATACTAAGCATCATCCAACATTCAAGCCGAAAGGTACCTTCTAGACTATTCCATTAGCTGGGGGACAGAGGTTCACAGATAGGAGAAGAGCAGTGATGTCAGTCAAGACCTGAAACTGGGCTGTCTGATGTTCAGAGGAAGCAGGTTCCCATGGGATATTTCTGTTTTCTGGCTATTTGGGCTGGGAACCTGTGGTTCTAATGCATAACTCTGGTGAAGAAACTATACCAAACCAGGAGAGTAGGGGAGTAGTGAAAGTCCGTCCCTGCAGGAGGACTGTGGCTCTAATTGCAAGTCTTTTTTGCTTCAGAGAAACTACTTTCTTGTAACACAAATAGGGTCAGCCATTATGTTTCTACCTTTATCCAGAGTAACGATGAAGAGGAGCACGGAAAAGCTCAATACTTTGATTTCATGGAATAGTGAGGGTTGGATGGATGTTAAATGTTTCTTCTATTTTAAGTCAAACTCAGAAGCAGTAGAAAAGTGGTTATCAGAAGCAGGGAAAGCAGGAAATGGAGAAACATTGGTTGTGAGGTACAAATTGTGAGTTAGGGTGGATTATAAAGTGGCAAAGATGTCACATATTAGTATGGTGACTGCATTAAGTTTGTATGCTATAATGATGCTAAGAAGATGAATCTTCCATATTCTAAATACGCACATGAAAATAGCAACTGAAGTAATTTATTTTCTGTTACTATAACAGAATATTTGGAAGTGCATAATTTATAAGGGAAGGAAGTTAATTTAAACTCTGAAATCCAGGAAGTCACAGATTGGGTGACCACATTCTGTGAGGACCCCATGCTGAGCAATCAGAAGGATGGAGAAAAAAGTGGATGAGAGAGAAAAGGAAACCCACCCCTTATGACTGCAAGACCATCCCAGACAGAAAGACACTGATCCACTCACATGGGACCCCAACACCTCCCACCAGGTCCTGTCTCTCAACACTGCCACATTTGGGAGACTCAGGTTCCAACAAGTGAACGTTTGGAGGGCATATTCAGTTGCACAGCAAGTGTGCAACTGTGGATGGACACAAACTAGTGATCGTTACACTGCGTATGCATTATCCACACATTAAGTTACACACTTCACGTGCATGATTCCTATTGGTCAAGTATGGTTCAATAAGGCTGAAACAATTCCTTCTAATTTTATTTTCTATTTATTATGTTTTACACACGCACACACACACACAGCATGTGTGTTTAACACTTACCATGCCCCACCATTACATGCTCATTGCATAAGCATGTATTAGAACCTTCCATTGAGCTGGGTTCCCCTCCAGGCTGTGAGCACCAGGGGCCATGGAGCAGGCATTGTGTGTCCTCTCCAAGCCCATGATCTGTGTCCCGGGCCTGGGGAGAACACACCATTTCCTGTCCTCTTCCCCTCCCAGCTTCTCCTTTCTTTTTTTTTTTTT
>PVKN010045819.1:0-10258 GCA_004027915.1 Capromys pilorides
CAATCTGCTTATAAGACATGGTATGATATTTTCTCCTAGTATTAGAAACTTTAAAAAGAAAAAAAATATGTATACACAAGAGAGTTAGGCTAGATATATAGCTACTTTCTCTTAGTTCAATGAGAAGAAAGATTTGTACTAATATTGTTTAGACAAGATATCAGATCTGCATCTTGTCCTCTGAATAACTGCTATGAAGACAAGAATATACATTGTATTAACTATTGTAATCATCCTACTAACTTGTTTTGAAACTGTTTCATTGCTATTTTATCTTTTTCTCATTAAAGTGAACAAAAAAATAAAAATAGAAGGAAATACAATCATAAAAGAAGAGATTGTGGGTTGAGTAGTGTTGGGATTATGGGTGTGGTGTGAGGCAGAAAGCCTGAACGTAACAGAAAGGCAAAGCCTTGTCGCTGTCCCACTGTCATGAGCTTCTGCCCTCTGTCCTGTGCCAGTCTGCCTTGGAGCCAGCCAAGAATGGACTGAAATCTGCAGTAACTGTGAGCTAAATAAACCTTTTTTTCCTTCATTTTGGGTGTCAAGTGTTTGTCCCAGCAATGAGGGAAGAGTAACTAAGACGTTATGAAGTGATTATTGCTGAATAATTCGGTGCTTTTCTTTTTCTACCATCTTACCATGAACGGCTCAACCTCTTGCACATAGAGTGAGGCAACTAACTCATAAATGGAGCTCTGCTAAGTCTGTGAAAGCACGAAGGCAACTTTAGTCCTCTATGCACATAAAGTATTTATAAACAAATTTGATTAAAGTCAGAAGATAAAGTCATGTTTTGAATTGTCCATGGGAGAGGACGTTGTCCCAGAAAATGACTGTTTTTTATGGTGACCTGTGGATATTGTCATCAGTTGACTTTTCCAAGGTCAGGGTTGCAGGTGGACCCATGTGTCCCAAGCTGCGACCATTCTCTGCATTCTAACTCTCAGGCAGAGCTGTCTTGTAGATGTGTGCTTATGGCCACAAGGCTGAGGATAGGGGAAGAATTGTCAAGGCCAAGGCAGATGTGTCCCTACTGGTTTCAGACTTACTCAGGATTTACCTGCTCAAGCCCAGCAAACAGCCAACTCGCAGCATCATCTCTGCAGCAAAGAATGGCTTGTTATACTAGGCACTAAGCAGTAGGAACAGGAAGAATTGCTCGTACTGGCAAAGGTTTGTCACTTTGAAAATCAAGCTTGGTGAACAGCATTATGTAAAAAAGCAGTCCTGAAATACTGCATCAATATCACGCCTCTGCACGTTTGGAAATATTTCTGTTTTTGTGAAATTGTACATGACACTCATTTCACTATACTTATATCTGTGTATTCCAAGTGACAATTGGCAAAACGCTAAAAGGCTCTGTATGGGAAAGCCAGCACTCCACACACGGAAGCCAAGTGCAGCATATTTACTCTGAGTCATATTTCACTGTGTGTGGTACTGATGGATCCCTCCCAGACACAGTGTATATTTTACCCCATGGTGATGTTTTTTAATCTCCCTGAAGCAACAGATCATAGGATTTATTTTCCCCAGCAGAATCTACTGCAAGTGAGAAGCACCTTGTGTTCCTGAATTCCATTTACAGCAGTGCTTTGTCTTAGGCAACTGAGCTAGAAGTGAACTTGATTGCGAAGGAAAAAAACAAAAAGTAACACATCTTGATGAGCTATGTGGTGCTGTAGGAAGTGGTTTCCAACCAGTGCTCACACAAATTAAGATGGGAATATGATCCTTCATGCCTAATTGATGCATGATTTCTCAGTGTACCTGATGAGTCATGGACTCCCATAAATGTATGCCATTTTGGGGGCATGGAAAGCAGATTTGATGAGGAGTAGGGAGTGGCTTCTCTAGGGCAACTGGGATCACAAACAAATGTAGTGGTGAAATCAACTTGTTACATATTTTGTTTGCCCCTATAAGAAAATTCTATTCCCTAGTTAGTAATTGTGACTCTATGGCTAGTGCTGCTTTATTAGATGCAGGCGTATTTTGGGGGTGAATTGATTTTTGGTACATGCAGTGTGTCTTGGTTGCCTTTCTGTTGTTGCCAGGACAAAATACCCAGCACCCAAGATTAAGGAAAGAAAGGTTTATTTAGCTCACAGTTGGTGGAGGTTTCAGTCCACACCCAGCTGGCACCCAGGCACAGTGGCACATGCAGAGGGTAGCTGCTCATGGCGGTAGAAAACAGCAGAAGAGCAAGAGGTGAATGGCCAGGGCAGTGACATCAGCAGGGGCAAGCCTCTCTTGTGTGCTTATATTGCCTTCAGGCTGTCTTCCCTAGGGTCTGTATAGCACCCATAATCCCAGCAGCACTCACATCCATAATCTGAGCATTGGATCATTGTTTTAGTTACTATTCTGTGGTTGCTGGGACAAATACAACGTGTTGCTGACACACAAGCTTAGGGGAGGAAAGGCTTATTTAGCTCACAGTTCAAGGAGGTTTCAAGATGCTGCCCCCGCTTTATAGGGACTGAAGGAGGGGTTGGGGTGCTGCCGTGTCCAGGATGATCCGCTCCATTCCTCCGCGCTAATGACCACCCACAGCGGGGGAGGTTTCTGACACCACGAGCTGTCCCTATAACGGTTTGCACCTCTCTTGTCCCCACCCCCTCGAGCCCAGCCCCTCTAGCCTCGCGCTTGACAATCCCATGAATTACATGAGGCTTTGGGGGGGGGGGGACAACTAGATACAAACCACAACAATCATGAACTAATCACAAACTCTAGAAGTCTGCCCCATGACTATAGGAGGCTTTGCTAGATGCAAACCATGAACCAGTGACACAAAACCATTGAGAATGTGCATAACTCAAACCTTGGCTTTAATTCTCCAAAGGTTCTTTAAAATATGATGCCAAATTAGGTAATCATTTTGAGATGCTACATTTTAATGAGTCCTTGATTATTTAAAACCATGGCTGAAGCTTTGGAAAGTTGTGAATGAGGTCTTTGGTACCTTTCTTTGACTCATTCTCCAAGCTGATTATGGAGAGGTAAGTACTCTGGGTCTAGTCATCCCCTCTGTCTTAATCTGTTTCCTGTTGCTAGAAGAGAATTCCTGAGATTGGCCAGTTCATTTAGCTCCTAGAGTCAGGAAGCCCGAGATCAGGCAGCTGCAGATGGAAGGGCCTCATACTGCTTAATCCCATGGCAAGAAGGTGGAGAGTTGGGTGTGTGCAACAGAGCTCAACGAGGTGAGCTGGAGCAGCTCGGAATGACTGACGCGGTTCATTGGTCTCAGTAACTAGTCCAACCCTAAAACCATACGACTGCACAGCTCCAGGGAAGCCATCAATCCCTCCTGATGACCTAATTACCTCTTAAATGTCTGTTAACTAGATTAGACTGGGCACCAAATTCCAGCATAACATTTGGAGGGAAGGAACCATATTCAAACCATAGCATGTCCCACCACAACAGTATCCTAATATATGGTGACATTGAATTTTAGTTAGAATTCAATGGGAGCTCAGAATAGATACCTATTGCTGGTAGCAAATGCACTGAGTATATTATATACTCAGTTACCTTTGCTTTTCAGAATCTGAAAAACTAGTTAACCATGTTGGTCTGTGCTGTATCATTTCAAATGAAAACTTGCTTTTTGTTCATAAATAGGATTATCAAGTTGCCAGTGTATGATCGTAAGTTTATCCTACTACATTTTGGAAATATAGTGAAGTAAAGGTATTTTCATATTGAAAAATCTAATTAATAGTTGTATTATTCATTTTTGTAAAAAATAGTAAGAAAAACTGACCAAAGATCTATTTATTTATTTTATTTTTTTGCATTTTATGGAAGGGTCTACAGGGTGTTTGTTCATGGTCTCACTACTAGATCGGACTTGTAGTGGTCTGCCTGTTTACAGCTTCCCAAGAGCTGGGATTATACGCATGCACCACCAGGCCAAGTCTCAACTGCCATCTCAGCATGCCCCAGAGATCGAACCCTTGGCCCCTGCCACTGCTTGCAGGCATTTTAATCTGCTGAGCTATTTGGCCACCCCCTTTTTTATTGTTGTATTTACTTTCTGGAAAAGCAAACTTTAATTTTATACTTCAAGTTAAATTTCTACACTACTCCCCCCAAGAATAAAGTGTTTATTTTAGATATCTATGCTTCAGTAGTCCTAAAGCTATAAAAATGAATGATTGTATAGGAAAATACCATCTTCTTCGAAAGGAAATTCAATTCTCTACATATACACAGAGTTATAAGTAAGCTTAACTTACTCTAAAAAATGAGAGAAACAGCTGGATTACGTGGGACCCTGTAGTGTAGTAAGCAGAGTTTATCATTATAGTATTTTGTCTACATAGGCCTAATTTCCATTCTGAAGTTCCACTTATGTCATGAAGCATACCAACGTGCAATGGAGGACGTGTTTGGGTAGAAAGGTGAAGGCCATGTGTCCCACACATGTGGATATTAATCAAGTAAAATCTTCTTGGAAAGTGACCTCTGAGAGGACATTTACCTCCTCTTCCCAGGTGGCCTGATCCTGCCTCTAGGACCACACCGACTCAACAAGAAGGGAGAAGAACTGGCAGAACGTCCTTCCAGCTCTGGCACAATGCCTGCAGTGCTGGGCTGGCGGTCTTTCCTGCTTGCATTTTACACTGAGCCATTTGAGATGATGCATCACTCCTTCACCAAGTCCTTGTCATTTGAAGCCACATTGGCAATAGAAATAAGTATGGCCATTTACCAGTAAGCACTCACAGGGATAGTGTGTGACAAACTGCATCTCCAAATGCAATCGTAACTGGTAAATGTCCATCCTGTCCCATCTCACTTCACTGCAAAGGACGATCATGATAAGACCTAAGTATGAACGGACTTATGGGCCTCTAAGCCTGGCTGAAGTTCACTGATTCATGGACAACTTTGTTTACTTCTTATCATTGCTTATGATTTGATTTTTTTTTTTTTTTTTGTGGCAGTACCAGGGATTGAACTCAGGACCCTGCACTTGTCAAGCAAGCACTTATTCTACTGAGCTATTTCCTTGGCCCTTCATTTTTTAAAAAAATTTTATTTATTTATTTATTTATTTATTTATTTATTTATTTATGTGTATGTATGTATGTATTTATGTCATGGCTGGCTCAGCCTGCCCTGGAGGTGGGGCCAGCACAGCACATGGTGCTGGGGGATCGAACCATGGTCCCTGTGGTTGCCTAAGCTTGCCTTAGCAGCTGCTGTAGACCGCTGAGCTATCTCGCTGGGCCATGTGCTCTGTTATATTCACTACAAAACAGAAATACCTAACCATTTCATTTTCACTGAGTAATTCATCCCAATGTCATTTCATTGGTAAATGGACATGTTTTTGCAGTCAATTCTCACATGAAATGTGATTTTGTGGTAGAAATTAAATGAAGGTGCAGCATTTTCATAGTGATCATCAGTGGCTTTTTTTTTTTTTTTAACCCATATAATGAAATGTTTATGAGCTCAAAATGACAGTTTTAAGCCAGGGTGCTATAGCAAGTAGTTTTACCTATAGAGGAAGAAGGACTATAACCAAGGCAGATGTGGCCCAAGGTTGGAGCAGGTGGCAGCAACGGTGGATAAGGTTTGTCTGTTGAGTGAATGCCACCAGTCCCACCTGTGACTAGGGCCTGTTTGCAGGATGAACAAAGAAGGTAATGGTGACATTTAGAGTGAAACGAAAAGGAATCCACATCTACTTCTATTATTCAAGAAAGTTAGCATGACTTAGTTAAAATAAAATCTTCTCTTTCTTGCAATCCCCCTGACAGATCAAGAGTGGACATCTGGACTATGGAGAAGCTACCTTAAAGCAGTTGGGGCTGTCTGCGGTTTGGACAGGTGAGGAGACATTGCCCTCTAACTGTACCGTCTTAAATTCTGTACTTATCATCCATTCATGACAGGCCAATTAAACCAACTCTGTTTTCTTATTTTGTTTATGTTTTTGATGCTCTAGCACTTGTATATTTGCAAACTAATGGAAGACTGCCCCTCCTTGGACTAGTTACATTTTAGAAACAGCAAACAGGAGCTTATCTTTCATACCTGCACTAACAAACTCAAAATTCACAACCCCAACATTTTTTGTCAAACTCATATACTAAGCCAGTATCACCCTGCCCTAAACCAAACCAAGACAATGACCAAGACAATGAAGGAGAATCCAAGCCTGTGCCCTGCTGCCCACCAGAATTATTCTAACAAGCCACTCCTGGGAAGTCCACCCCATCCTGAGTCGTCTTTCTTATGGAAAACCCAATAAAGGTTCTGGCCCATGCCGATTCCTTCTGTCTCTTGACCCAAGCTGGTGTTCCTCCTGTAGTGCTATGTGATATGACATTGTTCTTTTTTTCTAGGAACTATAAGGAATAAAATCTGTCCTTCAATAACATTGCTACTTCTGTGTTGTCACCCAACTGCATCTATAAGTTCAAATCTCATGGGTGCATTTTGATACATAGGTTTTTTTTTTTTTTTTTTTTTAATGTAGCAAGTGGCAGGGGACAGGAATGTTTCTTTCAGTCTCTCTCTTCCAGTGATTGAGAGATTCCCATGAATCCGTCTTGATTCGGCGCTCAGTGGATCAAGCTTGTCTTGACAGTAATCATTGTGAGAAATCAAGGGTGTTTTAAAACAGGCAAGCTAATAAAGGGGCAAATAATGCCAGTGTCCAGCAATAGTCTCTGTCCAGCCAAAGTGGACAAGAGAACAGAAGTTACACAAGGAGGAGATCTATTTTACAAATGGCATTATTCAGTTTTCCTGTTCCTCAGACACAGTAATTGGCGACAGCCTGAGATTAAAGAACAGTTGTAACTTGGCTCACAGCTTGAGAGAATTCAGTCCATGGTCAGTGGCTTGCAAGGGCTGGTGGGAGTGTGTGGCAGCAAAAGACACTTAGTTGTCTGTGACTGAGCAGCAGGAAAGGGAGCAGCACTGGAGAGAGAGGCCCAAGGCCACGTGAACCGGGCCCACCCAGCCGTAGCCAGCAGTGTGTGCTTTACCAATCCTGTGAGCGGATATCAAAGCAAATCAAGAGGCCACTGCACCCCACCTATTGCAAGGGCCCTTCATAGTTCTTCAAAATCTAAGTCTTCAGCTGAACCGTGGAGCTCTGTTCCGTGGTTCGGTTTGTAAGAGTGCACTTGCCATGCTAAATGCTGTGGCGGCTGACAGTGGAGGGAAAGCATTGTTTTTACTCTTACAGGGACATGCAATGTAAAATGTACTGCCGTCGTGTGTATTTGTGTGGATGTCCTAGAAGGAGAGAGCAAGGTGGACTGGATGTGGGGAGATTTACTGCCGATGCCTTGCATTTCTGAGCACCGTGTGAGCACGGACAATGACCACCTTGCTCCAGACTCTTCTCACGTAATGAACATCCTCGGCAGGTAATGACTGGGTGTCTTTCCCGAGCACAGGACAGGTTGTTTACTGTGGAATGTAATAAAAAGGATGTCTCTTTTTAGGGCAGAAACTGGCAGTCTTAATGCTCATTAGGACAGATTCAGGTGTACAAAGCACAGGGAACTCTTCCCATAAAAATAAAACCCGAACAGTCTTCTCTCTCCAGGTGTTTGTGTGAGTGTCATCTGCTGCCCTTTTCGTGTCGCCCAGCAGTACTTGGGTCTTGAATAACTACAGAAAATACTGGTACGCTAGCTACTGTTGTTGCTAAGGCAAAAATGTCATGTCTCAGAGTTAAGAGTTCTTTGTCATCTGCCAGTATCCTTAAGGACATCATCTCAGGCAGTCGCCTCCATAGCTGGCTTGCAAGAGGGCAATGATAGAGAACTATATCTGCTGGAGTAAGACATGCCCAGCTAAAGTGGGTCAGTGTAGTTCTGGGTGTGGCTGAGGGGATTTACTGAAGACAGAAGACTCACCCCAGGTGTGAGTACAGTGACCAATAGGTTTGTCATATGAATGGAATTAAAGGGAAATGGAGAAGGAAGTCGTGCTTGTTTGCTTTGGAGGAGCTCCAGCTTCGCCTTCACCATGGCTGCTGTCGCCTGGCTTCTGGCACAGACCTTTCAGCCTCCTGATAAGGACTCACATGGGAGCTCCGGGCTTTGCACTGGATGCTTTGGGTCTCCAGCACACAGGCAGCCCTTCTGCTTTCTTCCACACCTGACTCTGTGGTTGGCCATTGGAAGTGAACCTTGTCAATTCTGACTAAGAGCTGTGTTGAGAGAGAAAGTGGGTGAATTGGAAAGTACAGCACGTAAGTGAGCTTTGCACCACGACAGTGTAGGGCGGCTGTTTTTATAAGAGAGCTCAAGCTTTGGAAGTTCAAGTTTATGCTGGACGTGTGGCACAGGCCCTGTGTGAAGAGGTCTGTCCATTAACTGTGTCACTTGCTGGCATGGATGGTGATGGCAAAGAGCGCATGTTGAGAAGAGGAGAGAGAGAGAGAGAGAGAGAGAGAGAGAGAGAGAGAGAGAGAGAGAGAGAGTATCCCTAAACCCCATTTAAGGCCCCCGCCCTAGTGACCTAAGGATGAATCATTAACTCTACCTCTTATAGGACCACAGCACATCCCATTATCATCACCCTGGGGACCAAGTGTTTGCATAGGAACCTCAGAGGGAACATCCAACCAAGCCATGATATGTGGTATGGCATTTGAGCTTTTCTCTGGCAGGACAGACTCTGCAGGCTGCATGCTGTCCCTCCTCCACTGCTGCTGCTTGTTGTAACGCGATGTTTGATGCTAAACTCTTCACTATTCTCAGCCTGCCCTCTAAGTATAGAAGTCACACTGCAACAGGGTGCCATGGTTAACTCATAGGATTTTAGGACCCCAGAGAGATAGAAGACACCAGGAACTCCTTCCTCAGTTATACCACAGTTTGGAATCTGTGGTGTTTCAAAGTTTATTTTCCAGAATATTTCAGTTAGTAATTTCTAAGTTTGTTTTTGTGAAGCCTGTCTTCAAATGTGCGAGACTGCATCACAGCTTCTGGCCCCCATGTGTGTTTGTTTTGTTCCTCCTATAAATGGCAAGATGTCAGCTGACTAACGCGGTGGACAGAACTTGTCTTCCTCTGACTACGTAAACGTGATGTCATTTGCAGAGGCAGCTGTGGCACTGAGTGAGGCTAAGGATTGGGGTATCTGGGTTCTGGCTCACTGACCCTTTAGCTTCCTGTGAAAAAATGGGCATAATGCATTTTCAAAAAGAATTGTTAAGTCAATTAATTGAGCTAATGTGTATGAAACTGCAAATATCAAAGACAAGAGTCACTGTGACGTGGTTCTTAGAAATAGGGGAGACCAACTATGAACATCCCACAGAATCATCAGCTGTGCGGTGGCATTGCTTTCCAATCATGACACATAGGATGGAACTTCTTCTGTCTCCATTCAGGGTGACATGTCTTCCCATAGGTTCTAACTGTTCATTGGCTTTTCCTAACTTTGAAGCCAGCCAGATGTAAGGACCCAGGAGTGGGTCTTCAAAATGGCTATCCTCTATTTTCTTTACTTTTTTTTCCCTGTAATTATCAATCTCTAATTTCTCTCCTTTGAGAAAGAGCTTATCGCACCATCAACTCATTAGTGGCTTAATATAGGGTAAGCTGCTGATTGGTAATCGGAACAGGGAATATTCACTCTGCCAAGCAATCAAGAGAATCATACCTTTGGAGAATATTTCTCGACTATCATTTCATTGAATTTTATATGTACAGCAGGGTATTTCCTCCCATCCTGCTCCTGGGACACTGCCTGCACTGCAGGTCTTTTGAGAAAGGAAGAAGAGGTGACACAAAGCTATATTTTAAGAGGGAAAGGAAATGAAACTGTTCATACATTGCCACTTGGTTCTCAGCTTGTTGCTTGATCAAAATATGCCAAGATTCAGTGTGAAAGAAAATGCGAGATATGGTTACCAAAGGGCTCTGGGATTCTTGGAAAACGTAATGAAATCAGAAACAAAGAAGATTCCCGCTGAGCACCGAGGGAGAAATGAAGGAATGTGAAATCCATCCGAATCCTTTTCTTTTAGTCTGTCTCCAAGAGGCTAAAACATCTGGTGAGTCACGTCAAAGATTCAATCAATCATCTCTGTGTTAGGTTTTTATGATTTCAGACATCTGGGTTGACTGAACTTCTTTTTTCTTTAATTAAATCAACTGGATGTTTTTGCTTTCTGCAACATCAGTTTCAGTCTGAATAATACACATCATCTTCCTGTTTGTGTCTTTCTTCAGTTCTGATACATTTTGCTATGGTTTTC
>PVKN010045829.1:0-10182 GCA_004027915.1 Capromys pilorides
TTAATAAAGTTATATCTTTTTGAATCTCTTAGCAGCTGCAGCATATGGTTTATCTGCTGCCAAGGGATGATCAGAAAGACCCCGTTTTTCTCTGTATGAAGGGAAGCATCATGTGTTATCAGAGATAACACTTGACACCCACTCATCACTCTTGAAAGCAACCTAAGGTTGTACATGGCAACAAAGAGACGTGTTTGTGGAGTTGCGAAATGGATTTGCAAAGGTTTCATCTGTTTAATCTAATACATTTATAACCTTTCTGAAGCTAAGTGGCACAACTCTAGATAGTACCCACCGTGGGGGATGCGGGCCTCTCTTTGCCGTTGCCTGGTGCATACATCCTGTACCTTATCACCAGCCCTTTCTGACACAACCTCACTCTGCAGGATCATTTAAGTGATTGACGGAGAAGATGAAACCATAGTTTAGAAAGACTTGTTGACTAATCACTTTTTCACACAGTTGATAAATCTTTATGGCTTTTTGAGCTGCTATTCCTGAAACATCTTATTAACTATTAGTATTAGGAGATGCTCACAGGTACAGTGGAAATAGGCTCCTAGTGCACCTACCTTGATATCTGGACTTTTAAGTGCTTAGAAAAAAATGGAACCGCAGTGCAAATTTTTCCCAGGGTATGTTGTAGCAGCCTTTGCTATAGCTGTGAGACTTTAAAAAGTATTTTCCAAGACATCTATCTTACCCAGACAAGACCATTTTAAATTGGACTCATTAAATCATTTGTTGTCACAGCCAACAGCCATGTGCAGGCTAGTTAACAAATGAAAAATGAGCCTTTCTGAATTGTTTACTTTATACGGATGCTTCCTTTATGTTAGTTTTTTTTTTTTTTCTTTCTTTCTGGTAGCATATTGATCAGAATACAGGGGTTTCTGTAATAGTGCTTCCAGACAAAAGTTAAAAATGTGGAGGCTGCAAACATCACAGAGGCAATGCCCAACTTCACACAAAACACTGGTGAAACATCTTTGGGTACTGTGAATCTAGGATCGCTTTCTCTTTTGGGGAGGGAACCTGCCTGCTTTGCTGGAAAGGTAGTGTGGAAACAATTGAGAAATTTAGAATTCTTGATATAGTGAGAAACTTTTAGACGATGATCGTGAATTTATGGCTTAGCTTTCTTGACACTGAGTCACAATACACAACAAACACAACCCAAAGCATGAAGGGTTTAATTCCCTCCAGTTTTCAGTCTATGACCGGTGGGCTCCAAGGCATAGAAGCCATGGGAAAAGGCACGGCGGATCAACTCTGGCTAATTCATTGCAGCGGAAGCAGAGTAAGGGAAAAGCCAAAGCGGAAGTGTGGGGGCTGCTAAGACAGGAGCCCTACTTAGCGGTGCGCTCTGCAGTCCCAGGCCCATCACCAAGCCAATTAAATTGAAACTCCTCTCTAAGCACCACAGTGTATCCCAGATTTTCCTTCTATTCTTCAAGTTTTTTCTCAGTAATACGGACTAAAATGTCTTCATTCCCTTGTTCATCTGTTTCTTCACTCATGCATCAATCTTCCTGGAAGTCTCCATTTGCGAGCTTATTGATTTGTGATGTTTTTCTGTTACTCAGGATGCATTAATTTTTATTTGATTGGAGTTTATGAATGTTCCCTTTTCACTGTAGGTCAGAATTTTAGTTTTGATTTTTTTTAAATCTCTTTCTTCTTCATCTGTGACCCAGAAAATATATGTAATTTTTAATTTATTTAATTTTCATTTCAGCAGTCCTGTAAAAAGAATCTTCCAAAAGAAAGACAGGAAAAAAGACACACTTCTGCATATATGCAGGATAGTTTGGACAATTGCACTGCTGATTTCTGCTGGTATTTTGAGAGAAGCAGTTAATGCTTAATTTTTTTCTTTTTATTTTCTTTCTTAATTTCTTATAACCTTTTGTTGTTATTTTTTAAAACTAGTTTTGCAGGCTTATATCTGGCAACCTAAACAATTAATTTGAAGAGAACATCATGCAATATAGCAGGCATTGTTGAATTCTTATTACTTTAATGAAATTTAGTATCATTCCTTTTTAAAAAATTCTTTAATAAGGAAATAAATAGGTCTTTACTTTTGCCCATTTTCCGATAGCTGGGTTGAGTGTCTTTCTAAGTCTGAGGGAAAAAGAGTGACATTTTCCTGGTTAGCCCTTTGCAGTGCTGAGTACCTTAGAGCCCACAACAAAGACATGATAATGAGGAGAAAAAACTTTAGACTTCCTCAGATCAAGATTTGGTTCTTAGTTCCATCATTGTTTTTTGCATATGGAAAATTAAGAACATAAAAACCTTTAGGACTTAAACTTAAGATGAAATAAGCGCCAGCCGAACAGCTCAGCAGATTAAAGCCCTGCCAGGCTGACCCTGGCCCCCGGCCCTGGGGCGCGCTAAAACAGCAACTGAGACTGGGCATGGTGTTGCGCACCTCTAATCCCAGCTCTTTGGAGGCTTTAAACAGGTGGATCACTATGAGTCTGATCTAATAGTGAGACCCTGAACACCCTGTAGATCCTTCCCTAAAATACACAGACACACACACACACACACACACACACACACACACACACAAAGGCGATGATTGTACGGAGTGAACTTTCATTGAATACTCATCATTCAGAAGGTGAGAAGTGCATTCTTTCAAAAATTTAAGAGGTGTTTAATTTTCAGCCTAATATACCACTACTTCCCTTTAGCTTCTCATTTTCTTCTAACTGATGAATGATTGGAATTGCTGAATTGTATGTAAATATTTGTATTTTAAGGAGAGTTCAATATCATTTTCAAGTTTTAATTAACTTGGAGTTTTGAAATAATTATTATTATTTAAGAACTGGATCTTTACTGATAATTACAGTTAAATTCAAGTGGGAATTATTCAGATTCTGAAAATACGGCATAAATATTCTTTACGAAATTGTTAACAACAGTGTTCAAAAGGCACAGCTCGCACACACTGGTGTTAGCACTTTGAGCCCTCCTGCTATTAGCTCTCTTCTCATTCTTCCAGGCTGTATCCTCTGTACTCTGACTGCCACTCTGCTCTGTACGACGACCTGACAGAAAGCAGATCGAGGTCATCCCTCAATTTGCACTTTTCTCTAGCTTTCCATTCATTCATGTCTTCAGCACTTGACTCACTGAGTTCTTCACCCGATTCTCTTCACACTGTGTTAACCCCAGCTGGTATCACTATCTCCTGGTGTCCAAGAGGACTTAGATGTATTCCTGGAGCTGATGAGTAGGTACTGAATGGCCCCCATGTGCCTGGGCTTCCCCACGCTGGGGCAAGGTGGAGGAAGACGGTTGTAATAGAAACCAACATTGATGACTGAGGTAGAAGGCCAGTTGCTTAAGGCTGGTGGAGCATGTTGGGATTATTTTTCTAAAAGCAATTAAGTAGACTAGATGGCCTCAAGCAATAGAGTAAGTTGATTTGGTGTATACTTTCAGAACATCATTTTTAATGATCATGTGGAGAATAGAGCACATCATGTGGCCAGCAGTTGAGACAAAGAGCCTAGCTAGAGATCCCCGCAGCTGTGAAAGTGAGAAATTGTGACTTGGATCCACCTTAGATCTGAAAAACATTTAGGTTGGAAGTAATATCAATAGGACTTGCTCTGGCCAACCTGACTGGGCCGTGGGGTGGCCTTAGCCCACATCCATCCGACTCATGAGCGGTCTGAGTTTTGCCTCCACCCGCCCACCAGACCAGGCCGAGCTGCAGCCTCAGTCTGCGCGTGGCCTCAGCCCACATCCATCCCCCAACTCATCAACAGTCCGAGCTCTGTCTCTACCCACCAACCTGACCAGGCCGAGTGACAGTCAGGCCTTAACTGCATAATTTCACCAAAGTGCAGAGATCACTGCTATAAAAAATGATGAAGACAAGGAAGAAGATCCAATCTCAGGACCCAAGTCCACCCAAAACAAACACAGGAGACACTACCATGGAAGAAAACAGGAATCATGCAGATGAAATCTCTGAATCGGTAGCATCTGAGGTAGACAGATAAGCACAGAAATGTATAGAGCAACTCAGATCAGAGATAACATCTGAAGTAAAAAAAGAAATGCATGAATTAATAGACTCTGAAGTGGGAAAACAACTGAAGAAACTTATAGAGGAAACCAGAGCAGAAATAACCTCTGAAGTTAAAAGAGACATCTCTAAATTAATAACATCTAAAGTAGGGGAACGACTACAGAAAGGTGGAGAGGAGAACAGAACAGAAATAATCTCTGAAATAGAGAGAGAAAGGATGACTGTAATGAGAGACTTCAGTACTACTAAAGAAGACATGAATAGGACTTGCTCACAGGGTGGTATTAGAAAGAGTGGCACCATGCTTGATGCAGAATTAGAGAGAGTAAAGGCTCTGGAGCTGTTTCCACGCAGTACTTGCCTACCTTTCATAATACTTTATTCTCTCTTGAAACGCCTGGAAGCTCCCTGCAAACAGCAACCCCTCTTATTTATCTTTCAATCACCAATATCATTACATGGTTATAACTCAGTAAGTTTTTGTGGAGGAGATCGAAAATATGGAGGTAAACCTAAAATTATTTAACTTGACAGAATAATAGCTACTGTGGTACAAAGCCATTCACAGAGCATGTGGTGCAAAAGAAGAATGAAAGATATAACTTCTTGGCAGCCTACTTTATAGAATGGTGTGATTTACCAGATTTACCCAGGAAAAATTTACAGTTCAAGAAGTAACCAGGATTTTATAGGACTAAAACAAGTATAAAACATACTTCTGGAAAGATGATAGATAACTTCCTACTTGAGTATCTAAAAGTTCAAAATTGAACAAGATACAGTTCTTTTAACATTAATTGTTTTAGAGCACGTATAATGAATTGCTTCATATATTAAACTGTTATGTGTTACAGCACAGAAGAAACTGTCTATCAGAACAGTTTGGGTTATAATGGTTCAACCCAAAAACAAGTGTCTCAAGGGTTTTGGAAGAGATAATACTTCCTGGCTCATAGGAAGTCTGGGGCAAGACCTAGCCCCGAAGCTAGAAAATGGCCAAAGTAGGTATTAAAGTCTGTTCTTTTGGAGCTTTGTGCTTTATGCCTCCTGTTACATTTCAGTCACATACTTAAAGGGGCAGAATTGGCTATGCATTGAAGCAAGAGGATCTCAAATTCTAAGCCAGTTTAGGTATATTAATGAGATCCTATCTTTTAAAAAAATGAATACACAAAGGGCCAGAGCATAGCTCAGTGGTACGGTGTCTCTGTGCTCAATTTCCGGCAGCATCCCCAACCCCCACAGCAGCAGCAGCAGCTCAGTATATCACATTCTCTGATCTTCCCTGGGAATGAAAGAGCTTCTCTGTCACGCATGGAGAAAGTGAATGGCTCTTCAAGAAAATCTGAGCTAATGAGAAGTGTTATAAAATGGGAGGTTAAAATGTAACAAGTGTGGACAAGTGCCTGGTTAGGCAAGCGCAGGGACTGGGGTTCAATTCATGGCATCTCATGTCATACTGGACTTGTCCACAGGCACACTGAGCCAGCCATCAAGACTGGGCTTATTGGTACCCCTCCCCTTTTATCCCAGTGCTAGGGAGGCTGAAAACAGGATGATCACTATGAGTATGAGCTGCATAGTGAGACCCTGTACCAAATACTATGTCTGTCTGTCTATCTATCTATCTATCTATCTGTCTATCCATCATCTATCTATCTATCTATCAATCATCTATCTATCTATCTATCTATCTATCTATCTATCTATCTATCTATCATCTAATGTCCATTACATAAAAGAGTAATTTTCTGTTATTTAAAAAAATGTAAAAAAAGTGTGTGGCTGTGTTTCATTTCAGTGCATTCTCTTTCACATAGATCTCCTATACTCTGCAGTTTTTAGTTTCAGGATTCTAAGAACCTTCAGTTCTTTTTGAATCCCCAGTGCTGAGCAATGTGTCTGCTAAAGTGCATGCAACACTTGTTGAAAAAACCAAGTAAATATGAGTCATCCCTTAACCTTCTAGAAATTTCTGCTAGACTTCTGTATTGACTTGGTGGATAAAACAAAATCACAGTTTCTATGAGTGTGTATAAATAATTTGGAACACCTCTCCTAGACTCCCAAGATAACATAAAGAAGCAATTGGGAGATTCAATTTCAGCTTACTGAAAAGGTTTTACGCATGGAGATTTTTGGCTTGCATTTTAAAATTTGGGTTCTTTTTGCTCTCTGTCACCTTTGGGGCAGAAAATAAACACCATATTTCCTATGGCATTTCAGGGAGCTGAACTTGATCCTTCTGGTAGTGCTATTTTGCTCTTTCAAGACATTCAGCAGCAAGCACATATGTGTCCGACTAAATGTCACTGTGCTTAGGGCTTCTATAATTTGGATTTGGAAGCTGGCAGAAGGAGGAGGAAGATAGAACTTTTGAGTTTC
Source organism: Capromys pilorides (assembly GCA_004027915.1). Taxonomy (NCBI): domain Eukaryota; kingdom Metazoa; phylum Chordata; class Mammalia; order Rodentia; family Capromyidae; genus Capromys; species Capromys pilorides. Next base: position 6,443 of record PVKN010045829.1, read on the forward strand.
TGATCGCTTCGTCCCATGATATTTCTTTGTTCATTTGATTTTTAATGATTCCAACAGGAGTTGAAACAAAAGCTGGAAGATTGGCCTACCACGGGTTAATTGCTTAGTGGAAGGGCTATTTCTTGAGTCTGATGGTGGGGAATGGGTCAGAAAAGACTAATTAGACAAGCTTCAAGTTCTGGAGAAACGCTAGTGGAACAGGTGAAAAAAACTGGTGATAATTGAGGGGCTAATTATCCTCCACCTAGCAATTGGCCACCAGGTGTTCTGCAGCACATAAAAGAAGGGACTGGCAGAGCGACAGAGGCTGTTTTTGTTCTGAGAAACAAGGAAATCAGGGAGAAAAATACCCAGCGACTTTAAAATCCACACCATGGAGTTTCTTATATTTCTGACTTGGTCTTTCCTACTGCACGGAGAGAGAAGAAAACTGGGCCGAACTTATGTGCTGTTCTGCCTGTGTTGAAAGAACTTGTATTCCACCTAACCCGAGCACACCCAGAGGAGTTCCAGTGTTGAGCATATGGGTCCATACATCGTTGTAATTGAGTTTATGGTAACCATCCACACGGCACATTTATTATGAGGGAAGGCTATCGGCATGTAGAAGACCATGATTGATAACGGAACGGTGACAAACCAGTCTGCATTGTTAGGAGCTATGGCTTCATAATTACTTATTTTTTTGCAGGCTGTATTGGACTATAGTAAATATTTTTGAGTATCTCTAGTGGTGTGAGACATACTACCAACATATCCCGTGAAGATTCCCTGAAATATCTTCTTTTATTGCCCTAATTTCTCATTTTGTTAAAAAATAAATCCACCTTTCAGAATTCAGTAGCTTTAAACAGAATTATCTTTAATGGAATACTTCACAGGTAATAGAAATCAATTAAAAGGGTGAACATCTGGAGTTACTGATTGCCATTATAATAGTATTCATAAATATGTTCTTAAGTCAGACAGGACAAGACAAAGGTAGAAAATATTTTTAAGTGGCATAGAGACAAAAATTGGTTTTCAGGCAAGTGAACCTCAGGTGTGTGTGGCTTTCGCCTTCCTTTACCAGCTCCAGTTCTGCTGCCCTTCCTTTGGTTGGGCTGAACCAAGCAGGGCTTCCTGTCCTCGGCACCCTGTGCTCTGAGGCACTGAGGCTTTCTCCCCTTTCACTGCTCAGTGGGGATGGAACTCCATTTAGAGACACTGCTCAGGCAAAGCAGCCTGTGGGAGAAGAGGCAGCGGCTGCTTGGCGACCTCGGCCCTGTCACTCCATCCTGCTTTCCTGCCTTGGCCATTTCCCCAGCAGACAGCATTTCCAGGGCAATTTTGGAACTCAGTTTGGATCCTGGCTCTGCCCTCAGTAGTGCTGTGAGTCTGAGCAAAGACCTCACATGTGCTGGCTGTCGCTTTTCCCCAGCCATGGCACAGAGATGATGATTACTACGTTGCAGGGAATTTACATGGATTGAGTAAGATGTGAAACACCTTTAGCATTAAAACTGGACTTGAAAAATGCAGCTACTACATAGTGTGTAAATGCTACAAATGTGTTATATACAGGAATTAATACACTGAATGTGCTACAATGAAAGTGCCAGGAAGCTAACCAGGGAATGATCGAGCAGCTGCATGGTCGCAGTAGCAGGGCGAGCTTGCACTCCAGCGCTAGAGGAGAGGGAGAGAAGCTGCTATGATCAGAACTCAGAGATGACAGCCCTGGTAAGAGGCTCTGCCTGTGTGCTGGCGTCAAGGACAGCGACACCGTGAGCGATGCTCCTACAGGCAGAGAACTGCACCGTCTGGCCTCCCTCATGTCACCCTGCAGTCTCCGGGTCCCCTTGTTGGCTGAACTCAGCCAGAAGCCCGCCAAGTCCAGCAGCCTCCTGGACACTGCCTGCCTGAGTCATGGAGCAGACCGTGGGATGACAGAGAAAGCACCAGACAGTAGCAGTCCACGGACTCTCACCAGGCTCATGGCCTGGTGCATAGCGCGTTGCTGGAGCTAGGCCCTTCCCTTCTCTTGGGACAAAGCGTTTTGCAGTTCTCCTTTCTCTCTCCTGCTTGCCTCCTCTTAAAGGTGCCTGGTTCCTGGGGAAGGTCAGAGAAGCTCTAGCCACTGTCCGTGGTCTGTGTTCTCTTTGATGCTTCTCTCTATGTACTGACACTCTTGGGGCCCATTGATTTGTCTCCATTGTTCTGAGAAGAAATAATTCATCTTCTGCTCATTTAAGCATTTTATTAGTACATGGTGGTGACACATAATGAGTACATTCATCATGTGCGTTTGTGAGGTATTTCATGTCTTAGTCTTTTCACCTCCATTTCTTCCCCTCCATCCTCAAAACTCCAGTCCATCTGCAACAGGTCTCCCTCCATGTTTCCCACCTTCTGTCTTTTATTTTGCTCTTTTAATTATTTCTACTTTGTGTTTCGTGTGTGAGAGCAATCAGGAGAAATTCAGCCTTCTGTGTTGGACGTATTTTGCTGAGCACTATGCCATGGAGATCACCCACTTTCCTCCAAATGACTCAAACTGACCCTTGTTTCATAATTTCTCTTGTAGGTAGAGGCAGCAGGTGAGCAGCTTCCTGTGTTCTGTACCACTCTTCAGTTCCTTCAGAGCTCCAAATCCCTGGTTTTCCATCCTAAATCCCGGGGACTAGGTGCATTTTACAACACACATTCAAATTATTTAATCCAGTCAGGTTCTGGAAAACCTTACTGCCATAACTTAATTTTATTCTTCAGGACAGTGCTTATGTTTGGTTAAAGAAAAACAAACTTTCTGGGGAGATACCTTGGTGGTCCATCCCCAGTACCACATGCTGTGCTGGCCCATAAAGGCTTACAGTGCTGGCCCTGAAACTAGGCATGGTGGTTCATACCTGTAATCCCAGTGCTGGGGAGGCTGAGACAGGAGATCACCACGAGTTTGAGCTGCATAGTGAGATCCTGTATCAAATAAATAAATAAATTTGTTTTTTTTTTTTTGAAAAAGAAATCCCAGGTCTTAAGTACTGCTTAAACATCAAGGAGCTTAATTCTGGACATCTGAATGGACTTGCAGAGTTCTGCCCAAGCTTGTAGATCTGGTTTCCCTACCCCAAGGAAGTCCTCAGAATGGAAAGCACTGTGGGAGATAAGAAGCAGGTGGACAGTATAGGGCTATCCACAGCCCTATAAGGATGGCGAATTTTAGTGAAAAGCATTATGGAAGGAAGACGGGGAAGCAAAATTAACCAAGCTGCATACCCTTTTGCTAGTTTGCATGATGAAATGTTTAATAAAGATATCCTGGATCATTTCTTGCCATATAAAGAAGTTGTTCACTCCTTGCAAGACTGTGACCAAAAATGGTGAGTGATGTGACTTATGAAGGAATGAGTCACACTTATGTGAAGAACCTGCTACTGCAGGCAGTTTCAGCCATGCAAAGAAGGCAGTGCTGTGAGGTGCGCTCTTTCTTTTTCTTATTCTTTAAATAAGTTCCCACCTAGAATCATCAAAAATCCACAGCTTTGTAAGAGCTGGAGGAAGGACTAGATACCATTTGTAATATAAAATAGATCACTTTTTAATTGTTCTGTATTTAATATGGATGCAGAAATTAGACATTCAGGATCAGTAAAGGACTATAGTCTCCTTTCATTATTGTATGAGGACCCGTTGTAGCCATCCCCAGACTCAGATGCAAGCATTAGGCCAGGCAGCTGTGGAGCAGGTAGTCATGGGGATGA
>PVKN010047050.1:0-10220 GCA_004027915.1 Capromys pilorides
AAGAGGACATATATGGGAATGAATGCAGAACAAAATTTCTCATTCTCAAAACACTGGAGCAGCAGACAGGACTCTAGGAAAGCTAGATTCCCAGAATGTAAGGATAACTTACAATAGTCCAATCATGCGTGTGATCTGGGGTTCTCTAGAGGAAGAGAATAACAGATGATTTTCAGGGGAATTTATGGAATCATTTCACAGGAGCAGACACAGCAGTCATGCTCCAGCCCAGTTACTCCTGTCAGGCGGGAGAATATCATCCCTGTGATGGTGCGAGTGAGCAGCATCAGGGTTCGTGATTGCAGCCGCACAGGCAGTGACCCTGTGGTGTCCTGGGCTTTGGAAAGTGTCATCTTTTCCCTTGCCCACCAGGGGAACATCGCCGAGGCTGTGCAAACTATTCAACTATCGCATTTTATGCATGATGTGTGGATGACACTGAGATGCGGCATTTGTGGGAGAACCAAAGATAATATCAAAAGTTCTGTACTTGGACACAGAAGAGGAGAAAAAATTCAGTATACTTATGTATTTTAGTTATTTTAAACTTCTGAGATTTCTTCTAGCATAACATTGTTTGAGGTTAAATTTATAACATATCTCACTTACTTTTCTCTCATTGCTGGGACAAAAAATCAAACACTCAAAATTAAGGAAGAAAAGGTTTATTCAGATCACAGATAAGACAAGTTTCAGTCCAAGTGGCTCAAAGTTGGGAGCAGCAGTTTACGGCAGTGTAAAACAGCAAAGAGCAGAGGGAGGGTCAACAGCTTTGGATTCTAGCAAGCCTCTCTCCCACCTCACATTGCAATGCAGATTAACCATCCCAGGGTGGGAATAGCACTCACGTCCATAATCCTAGCATTGGACCATGAATTCATCACAAATCCTAGAAGCTTCCCAGACTGCTTGAGTCTTTGGGGGGATAACTAGACATAAACCATAATACTGCACATCAATAAAAGCACAAAGAACAGGATGGGGAAAGAATGCTGTTTTAAAACTTGGTTCATTTGTATATGAAATAGTACTATATGAAATTAGACAAAAATGACTTCAGTAATATGCATTATAGACCAAGATCAGCAACTATACAATTAAAACAAAACTATAGTTAATCTAATAGATTTATAAACTTAATTATAAAGAAACTCTATACAAAAGAAAATGAGCACATGAGGAAAATAACATTTTGAAATGGGACATAATGGGAATATAAATGAAACAAAGACCAAGTGGTACTATTAGCTCTTATAGAAATGGTATATTCTATGAAAACATTAATTATAAGAAAACTATAGTAACAATATACAATATAAAATTAAAAACCCAAAATTTACCAGTGATATTTTATGATAGAGGTTTCATTTCACAACTGAGGCATTGTGATATAAAATAACTTGCATATAATGACAGGGCTTCAAATAAGTGTAGCAAAATATGGCAGAGACAGAAAATGTTAAGTCCACAAATATAGTTGGAGATTTCAACACTCCTTTCAGAGAGTCTGACAAGATGGAGCAACAGCAGGAAGGACAAACTAGAGAAAACCATGGGTCAATTTCTTTAATCAGCCTTGGTAGAGCATGAAGCAGGCAGCTGCAGAATCCTCATCTTTCAACTTGTGTGGTGAGTGTTTGCACACAAACACAATAGCAAGCTTTAATGAATGGATGAGAACTAAAATTATACAACTATGTCATTTCACCAGGAAAAATAAAGAGGAAATCATTTTCAAAATCACAAAGAGAAACGAAATATTAAAACTAAATGATAAATAAAACAAACTACAAAGAAAAATGTGATATTTATTTATTTATTTTGGTACCCAGGATCAAACTGAGGACCTTGTGCTTGCTGCACAAGAGCTGTGCTTCTGAGCTACACCCCCAGCAAGTGTACATTTGAAGCAAAGCTTTGAGAAGTAAGGGTAGTTTGTAACGCTTTCATTCTATAAAACAAAAGGAGTTTAAGTCAATCACATCAATTTTAAACTTAAAAAGCTAGAAAAAGAGGATATTAAATGCAGTATAAAAATATATATAATATTCCATTACTGGGGTTCAGCTGAGCTGTAGACACCAGTGGTGGAAACCAGGCACCCAGAAGATTGCCCTGGGGAACTGCTGAGGCTGCCCAAGGCCCTTCGCCATCAGTGGAGCTTGGCTGAGCCGTAGCCCCCTCTTCCACCATCACTGTCACTGTCCCTCTGCTGAGCTGCTGCTGTCCCCCTGGGCCACTGAGTGCCCACTCTATGGGCACTTGCCATTAAGAGAGCCCTGTCGATCTCTGCCCTTCCCTCAAATCATTGGAGACTTCTGAGCTGCAGCTTATGCCCCCACCCCTGCAGTGAAGTAGGAGCCACAATGAACCGCAAACATCAGGATCTCTGGGGAGCCCACCTGTGAGCTCCCGTGCTTGAGGGAGCCTTGCACACCCACATCCCACACCTCCCGACCATCACTGCAGAGTCAGAGTGAACATTCAGAACTTCACAAGTGTCAAAAGGAAAGAGAAAAAGACATTCTCAGACCTCCAACCCAATCAAATCAAGTCCAGGAGACAAGACCGTAGAAGAATTTGGAGGTCCCACACTTAAAATTTCTGAAATGATAGCAAATGAAGTAAAGAAACAATTCCATCAGGGTAAGGAAGAAATCAGACCAGAAATAATCTCTTAGGTAAAAAGGGAAATGGCAGCACTAATAAAGGAACTATTCAGCACATCTAAAACAGACATAGAATTAAAAAAATTCAGAGGAATGGAAAAATGATGGCAACATTGAATGAACAATGGAGGAAAGAACCAGAATTCATGAAGTAGATGAGTTAAGAATTCCATTGAAAGCTGGAAAAGCCAAATGAATGAAAGAAACTAAAGACTGAATTTCAGTCCTTGAAGATAGCATTGCAGCTAGTGAACACAAATGGAAAATTCTCTTAAAAATAATAAGGAATAGCTCAGCCAGATAACTCAGCAGACTAAAGCACTTGCTTATGCAGAGTGCAGGGACCAGTTTGATGCCAGGCATGCAGTTCTGGCCCCACCCTTGGAGTGCATGGAGACTGGGTGTGTTGCCAAGTGCCTGTAGTCCTATTTTGATTTGTGTCTAGTTGTCCCCCCAAAGCCTCATGCAGTCATGGGGTAGGGACTTCTAGAGTTTTACACTAACTCGTGATCCATTAGGATTGTGAGTTTTAGCACTGCTGGGATTATGAGTGTGTGTGCCTTCTTCAGCCTGAGGCAATAGTCCGAATACAAGAGAGAGCAAGAGATTCTTGGTTATCTCTCTGTTGCCATTGTTCCTGTTCTACCACCATGAACTGCAGCTCTCTGCCATGTGCAAGTTTGCCTTGGAGCCAGCAGAGTGTGGACTGAAATCCCCATTAACTGTGAGCTAAATAAACCTTTCCTTCCCTCATTTTGGGTGTCAGGTATTCATCCCAGCAACTAGAGAAGAGTAACTGAGACAAATCCCAATGCTTGGGAGGCTGAAAAAAGGAGGGTCATTATGAGTCCAATCTGTGTAGTAAGACCCTGTACTAAACACATTTAAAAACAAGGAACCAGGAAATAACAATACAACATCTGAATGATGATGCAAACAAAAATGATATAATGCTAATAGTTATCAATGAAATAGATAAAGTTAACATAAATGACATAAAAAGAATATCTGCAATTGTAGCAAAATATTTCCCAATCATGGTAGAAGTATCTGACAAGCATATAAATGAGGATATAGAACTCCATTAGCCGTAATCAAAATAAATCTTCACCCAGACAATAATAATCATGATCCCAGAAATTGAGAAAAAAAAAAAAAAAAAAAACCAAAGTATTAAAAGCTGTTACAAGGCCAGCCAAATAGCTCAGCAGATTAAAGTGCCTGCAAGCAAGCATAGAGGCCAGAGTTGTGATCCCCAGGCCTCCTATGCTGGCTCCACCTCCATGGTGTGCTGAGATGACAGTTGAGACTTGGCATGGTGGTGCGCCTGTAATCCTAGCTCTTGGGAGTCTGTAAACAGGCAGATCACTACAAGCCCAATCTAGTAGTGAGACCCTGAATACCCTGTAGACCCTTCCCTAAAATTAAGAAAAAAAAAGCTGTTACAGAGAACAAATAGATCACCTGTAATAGAAAGCCCAAAAGAATCACAGCAGATTCCTAACAGATACCATCTAATCAAGAAGAGTTTGGAGCTGGCCAGTTAGCTCAGCAGATTAAGGCACCTGCTTAGACAGACATAGGGACTGGGAAAGATTCCCGGCATGCCATGCCAGCCACACCCCCGGGATGTGCTGAGACAGCAGTCGAGACTGGGCGTGGTGTAGTGTAGAGTGCCTGTAATCCCAGTGCTTGGGAGGCTGAAAACAGGAGGATCACTACAAGTCTGATCTGTGTAGTGAGACCCTATAGACCCCTTACTAAATATGTTTAAAAAAAAAAAGAGCTTGGAGTGAGATATTTTAGGTGCTGAAAGCAAATAATATCCAACCCAGATTGATGTGCCCAGTAGAACTGTCTATCAAATTTATTGAGGAGATAGATACTTCTATGACAAACAGCAAGTGATGAAATTTATGACAACCAAACCAGCCTTACAAAAAGTACTGATAGATATTCTAGAAAGTGACAAAAATGACAACTTCATGAACTACAGCACCAAATCACCACTATGAAGACCAAATCACTAAACAGAGGGAAAACATAAGGGTATAGGAGGAAAACAACATGACGAAGATAAGCCAGTATGTAACAGTTGTGGCCATCACTATGAACGGCCTCAGTTCACTAAGACAAAATGCAGACTGACAGAGAGGATCAAGAAACAAAACCTGACACTATTTTACATACAAGGAACACATGTGGTGCAGAAAGAAATTAGTCGACTGAACATCAAAGGATGAGAAATAATACTCCATGCAAATGAACCCAGAACAAAAGTAGGGGCAGCTATTCTTGTTACTGGCAATGTCAGCTTCTAGCCAAAAGTGACTAAAGGAAATCAAAAAGCATTACTGCACATTTGCTAGGGGAAAACTGCAAGAGGAAGAGATATCATAAATATACATGCACCCAGCATAGGAGCACCCAAGTATATGAGGGAAATTTTAATACACATGACAAATCAAATAAGCAATAACAGAATTGTACTGGGACACTTTCATACTCCATTGACACAAAGAGATAGATCAACTATGTAAAAATGTAAGCAAAGAAATGACAGAACTAAACCAAACTTGTGAAGAAATGGATTCGTAGACCTTTACAGTCTTCTGTCAAATAGCATCAGAATACACATTCTTGTCAGCAGCACACAGGGCTTTCTCCAAAATAGACCATATGCTAGTATGTAGAACGTGCTGAAGTAAATGCAAAGGAATCAAAACTATCCCACCCATAGCGTCTGACCATAGTGCTGTTCGGGGACAGTGGCCGTCATTGTATTAATTTTTATACTGAGCTAAATATCTCCAGATTAGCCTTTATCCCATCATGGAAATAGGAGTCCGTAAAGCAGAGTCAATTTTCCTTCACCTTGTCTGGCTTGCTTCACCTCTTGCTTCCCAGTTAAGACATTTTAACCATGAATGCTTATAAAGGGGGTAAACAGAGCAAAGTGCAGGAGGAAATCATTATGTCACTGCCGCTTTGACCTATAGGAGACACTGCCACATTAGAATTTTAAAGCCACTGGCAAACACTTGAATCAACAACTATACCATTCTGTTGTGGATGCCCCAGAGACTGAAAGGGTACTTAAACTGAGAACAAAGGAGGGACAGTGCTAGCATTTACTGACTTGTTAATTTGGAATGCTTCTTGGCCAGCCTTTGGAATACACTCTGCTCGTCTCTCCTGAAATCACCATGCACCACTTCATCTGGAGGTGACAGCAAGAACTTCCATGGGCAAGACCTCACATAGCGGGGACTCCTGGCCTCCATGCCTCCAAGACACTTCTGGGTGGCTTGGGCACCACAACTGAATTCAGCTATCCCTCTGGGAGCAGCTATGGGCTGGGTGCTACGGCTGCTACGGGGACAAACAGAGTCACACTCTCCAATAAGGTAAAACCTATTTGGATTTCATTTTCATTTTCTTTCTATTCTTAATAGGACTGGATTTGTTTATAAGAGCCCTATCTCCCAGACATGATGTCTTAGTTACTTTTCTCTCGTTGTTGGGACAAATACCCGACACTCAAAATGAGGGAAGGAAAGGTTTATTTAGCTCATAGTTACTGGCAGTTTCAGCCCATATTCAGCTGGCTCCAAGGCAGAGTGGCACATGGCAAAGGGCAATCTTTCAGGGCAGCAGCTAAGAGCAAGAGCTTAGGGAAGAGTAGCAGCAGCTCAAGCAGCTCACTTCTCTTTCTTCTTTTCACTGAAATGCAAATCACCTGCTCCAGGGCAGGTGCAACACCCACTTTCACAATAATCGATTACAAATTTCAGAAGCTGCCCCACGACAGCATGAGGCTTTGCGGGGACACACCGTAACACATGGGTAGCTTTTCATTGGTTGTTATTTCTCCCAAACAAAGAGCTTTGCAAGGTTTATCTCTCTCTGATGAGAGTCCTGGGAGATTTCTTGTTTGACTGCTTCTTTAGTCAGAGATTGCCTCTGTATTTGTTTTTTTGTCTAAACCAATCTGAAACTTTGAGATTCATGAAAGATAGGTTGGAGAGGACCAAATTTCTTCCTGGGGTTTTGTTTTCTGTTTGCTCTTGTCTTTCTGAATTATTTGTTCTATCTTTCCCAATTCACCCATGTTTCGCTAAGGTGCCACTTCCTCAGGTCACAGTCAAACCAATTACCTGGCCTGGAGGAGCTCTAATTGTCTTGCTTCTGCCCTTTCTGCCACTTGGAGCTATTTCAAAACCCAGAAAAACTCAAACCCTTCCAAGTTCTTCATTTTTCTGTGATTACTGCCATTGTGTCAAGCTATATTAGTCTTCTGGGGGCAGCCAACTGTAAACCAACCACACTGGATTCTGTGATCAGGAACTTTGATAAATCTGAAGGTGAATGTGGAGTGAAAATGACAAAATGAAAACTTAACATGCAATGTACACTCCAAAGGCCTTCCTTTGGAGTAGGCTGGCCAGCCATGGGGACAAAGGAGCCTCATAGAGCCAGTAGGGTGGGCTGGGAGAGGTAGTAACAGACAAGCCAGGGCATCTGAATTCATTTTCATACATAGACTCCTGCTTTGTGTGGTTCAAACATTGCCCAAGTGGCAATAATACACTGTCCTGGACATCAAAAATGTTCCTCAGTTGAGGTACAAGGTAATAGGGCTGCTGACTTAGAAGCAAAGCAAGAGGCTTTGGAAAATTTACTGACAAGTTATGGTGGCACCACTTCTCCAGCCACCTACGTACTCAGAGGCAGAGTTAATACGAGCAAAGTCAGAATGAGCATTAGAAATGAAAAGATGGGAAATTTTGCCAGGAGAGATAGTGTTCCTACCAGAAAACATGGAATATTTTTGTGATTCAGGAACTACACAGCAGAACCCATTTGGGCAAGACAGCTATGGCAGAACTGCTCAGTTATTGTTTTTTATAATTCCAGGCTTTGGATTCTGTGTGCCTCAGTAGCTAGAAGATGTGTGAGTTGTGCTAATAACAACCTAGTTGCTCACTCATAGCGTGAACCAAGTATCTGTTAACAAGGGACCCTACCTTTTGAAGACATCGAAGTGGATTTCACTGAAATTAAGTCTACAGTTGGGAACAGAAAGTATTTTTTGGCACTCGTCTGCACCTACTCAGGATGGATGGAGGCCATGCCAACAAAAACTGAAATCTCCAGAGAGGTGGCAAAATTATGCCCCAGCACAGGCTCCCTATGACAATAGGTTCAGATAATGGAACTTTTTGCTTGGGTAGAGTGGTTCAGACAGTTTCTGCTGCTTTGGGCCTAAAATGAAAGCTGCACAGAACTTACTAGCTCCAAAGTTCAAGCCAAATGGAATAACAGAACCATATCCTAAGGAACACTCTGGCTAAACTATGACAAGAGACTGGGTATCCATGTTTCCAGTGGCCTTACAGTGATCACATTGCATGCCACACCAGGATGGGCTCACAGCCTTTGAAACCCTCTTTGGAAAGCCTCCTGCCTTGTTGCCTCTATTGGAAGGATTACAAGAGATGGGGACTATAGGCACACAACAACAGCTGCAGACATTGCAAAAGACTCTAAAGGGATTGCAAATGACTGTATTAGAACACCACCTTCTTCCCCTTCCTCTTTCCTTTGAGGCTAGGGACAGGGTGCTAATTAAAAGTTGGAAGGAAGAACGTCTTTCTTTATCTGAGGTGGGAGCCGTATAACATCCTCTTAACCACTCCCACTGCTCTTAAAGTTATCGAGTATACACTGTGGGTCCACCATACATGAGTAAAAAAGAAGACACCTGGAGTATCACCACCATCAGCTCTGTCATCTCCCAGACTTTGCACACTTTAGCACTCTGAACGACTCAGGCAAAGGAAGGTTCTGCCCAAACCCCAACAATGCGTTCACTACCTCAAGTGACACTCATCTTCCTGGCATCTACCATGGGGTGAGTAGTGACAGTTTCTGGCCCAGTAGGACAAGGGAAGCACCTCTGCCATTACATCCTCAAATATCCACAAGTGGACTTTATTAGACTCAGGCAGGCTGTGCTTTCTTTCTTGTGTCTTGCCTGTGCCAAACAGACTGGCATATGTTGTCTCAATTGGTAAAAATGTGGAATCCCCATTTTTGAGAGGATAAAGCTGACCAAGAGAAGCATTCTTTCCCTGCCAGTGAAATCCAAAAAATGAGCAATCAGTTAGTACTCCTGTGAAAATCCAATAAGAAACAAAGGTGGCATAACCTTAGTAAACATGGGTTATACATGTGCCCAAAGGTAGTGGGGGAAATTTGTAATAAGGAAAGAGAGGAATGCTGCCCACACTGGGGATGTAAGATGATCAGTCTTAGAGAGGGAATCCTTTGAAGAAGATCCACTTAGAGACCCACAACCCTGGATGCAAAGTGATGAGCATATTCAGGCATATAGTGCTGGCTGTCACAATAGGCATTTAGATCAGTTTTTCATATAGGTTTGTATTGTTTAAAATAAAAAACACTGATAACCTGCTTTGGTCTACCAGACTTACTTGTGGAATATGTATATACCTCCAGAGGATCATGGGAGACGACCTGGGAATACTCATTAAGATCACTTGGGTGGAGTACGCCTCAGAAGATAGTGGTTCCTAACCCAGCCTTATATCAAGAGTTAGAGCATATGTAAGACGCAAGCCCAATCATTTTTCCAGGAAGGTTAAAACCACATCCTCCAAAGCTGATCATTCTAATATAATTGAGCAAGGGTCAAATTCAGAGATCTATCAGGTACTTAGTGAAACTCATTACCTATTAAAGTTGTCTGACCCTAAATCAGGCTATTGGATGTGTATTTGGTCAAGACCACACTTTTATGAAGCTGTGACTTTCTCAAATCCTGTTTTATGTCTCAGTTACTTTTCTCTCATGGCTGGGACAAAATACCCAACACCCAAAATTAAGGAAGGAAAAGTTTATTCAGTTCACAGTTAGTGGAGGTTTCAGTCCGTACACAACTGGCTCCAATGTAGAGTGTTTCATGGCAGAGGGCATCAGTTCATGGTGGCAGAAAACAACAAAGAACAAAGGGAGAAGAAGCAGCTGTGGCCCCTCACTCCTCTCCTTATAAGCAAGCTATGCTAGGGCTGGGGGTGTAGAACTCACACAACATCCACGCCCTCCTCTTGTACAGGTTGAACATATTTACAAGCTAAACACCCTGGATCTCTTCTGAGTCACTTAATTAAACTTCTAAACTTCTCAAGTTGACACAATGCATCAACCACTACAGATGTGTAGGCTATTCATGTGCTCCCCGTCAGAGGAGGAACCATTACCTCTTTCTATGATAGAAACAGTACATGGCAAAGGATCACTATTGGTCAAGGAAAAAATCAAGTATCTTACAGCCAACTCACTCCACAAAATCTCACTTACCAGGTGCCTGGACGGTCATGTTTTTTTGTCTGTTTGTTCCAGTAATGGGTTGTTTAAGTATTTAGATTGCAACCAGAGGTCAACTGGGACAGGTCCTTTCCTGATGACTATAATTCCCAGAGTAAGAATTATATAACAGGGACAAAAGCATCAACTTTCATTATTCAA
>PVKN010048966.1:0-10011 GCA_004027915.1 Capromys pilorides
TAAGCCTAGAGCCAGCCTGAAAAACAGGGTTGTGTTGATGAGTAGTAAATTACACATCTTGCAAACTCCCGTAATTGCTTGAAGTCATTTCACAATATTGGCGAAGAGTCTAAATTCCTAACTGGATACATCCACGGTGCTCTTCCAGGCAGGTACTGGAGCACGCTCTACTTTCCAGAGCTGCAGCTGAGCTGCTGCACCGTTCCCTTTAGCAGTTACGTGAGGTTTGGAATGTAGCAAAGTGCCTTAAAATCTCCTGACCCTGCTCTGTCTCTTCTTCCATAAATTTAATGAAACACCCATAGATTGTACTATTTGATTTAAAATATGCTCGTAAAATATATGGACCACCTTAAAGCTATGTTTTCAGCCAGGCTTGGTGACACACACCCCTGTCATCCCAGAATTTGAGAGGCTGAGGCAAGAGCACCACTGTGAGTTCGAGGTACTAGATTGTCCCATAATTGTGTGGGATTTTTTTCTCGTAAGTCTTTTCTACCTATTACTGATAGTGAAGTATTTTCTTCCCTAGCCTCCCAAGGTCAGCATTCCCAAGTCCGTCCTATCCTTGAACATCCTGAAGAAACATCCCCGTGAAGTGCTGTGAGTCACCAGCACTGGCACACAGGGGTCGTGCTTCTGCCTTCTTCCTGTGCAGTTCTTAACTCTCGTAGTAGGGTGTTACCTGGCCTGAGGCCAGACTTGGCCTTGCCCAAGCTGCCCCACCTCTGAGTGCTGTGCGTTTAGGCAGTATTTGCTAACTGGAATATAGGAAGTCTTACTAAAGGGTTCGTTCATTTGAAAATAAGAGTCGGAGACCTAGGGAGCCATCTTTGTCAAGCATTCCCCATTCTGACATGGTAAGGAGCTTAGGATAATCTGGTGAGTGTTTAAGTATGAAAATCGTGCTGTAGGCATCGGGCTTTCATCCCCATAGCCAGCCCTGTCTGCAAGGTGCCCTTCCCGCCTTGCTTTCCCTCTGTTGAGCCCAGACTTGTCCTGCAGAGCCGGTTTCTCCCTCAGTCGGTGCTTTGTCAAATAAACTTTACAGAAAAGGAAACTGTAAAAGTATCTTTGTGTGTATATCCGTTCCTTTTATTAAAAGATTTAGAAATTACAGACCTGCTAATTATCTTGTTTGTAGTACAGAGCGGGAATAATCATGGAGAATATAGGCTTTCAGTTTGTTGGGGTGACTTTCAGGGGCTTTCAATTTCAAAAAGAAATAGCATCAAATTTGCCATTTTATCCACTTCAAAAAGAAATTTGATCTTTTATTGATTTGGTACAAGGTCTCACTACACAGGTAGGACTTGTAGTAATCCTCCCATCTCAGCTTCCCCACCCCCAGTGCTGGGATTACAGATGTGCACCACCACACTCCACTTCCATGGCCAGAATGGGTATCTGGGCACAGCATGCAGGACCAGGGTCCTTGTGCTTGCCAGGGAGGCGCTTAGACCGCTGAGCTATCTCCCCAGCCCCCATGTTAACCATTTCTAAGTGTGTACAATTCAGTAAGTAAACTCACCTTGTTGAACAGACCTCTCAAACTTGTTCATCTTGAAAAACAAACTCTTAAGCACCCGTGCCACTCCTTGCCCCAGCCCTGGACAACATCTTTCTACCCTGTGTCTACAGTTTTACTCACTTTAGATAATTCATGCGCGTAGAATACAGTATTTGTCCTTCCGTGACTGGCTCACGTCACTAATTTCCTTAAGGCTCATGATGTCATACCACATGACAGGGTATCCTTTTCAAAGCCGTGCAGCTTTCCAAAGCGTGTGTTTGCCATATGTTCTTTATCCAGTTGTCGTGTCCGTGGACATTTAAGTGGCTACCATCTCTTTACAACTGAGAGTCACATGCCAGTGAGCGTGGGTGTGCGGCTGTGCTAGCCTTTCTGTTGCGAGACACAGTGCTCAGCCCCACAGCTTAAAAGGAGGGGAGCTCTAATTTCAGCTGGTGCTTCAGAGGGTTCAGCCCCTGCTCAGCGGGCACCAAGAGAGTAGCAGTGTACGTAACACAAGCGCTGAGACCAGTAGCATAAACACCCACTGAACTGCTGTCCTTTCTCCACTGTGATTTTTTTTGCTTGACATTGAACCGTAAGTACTTTCCTGTCCTAAAACCTATCAATGTCACTTTGAGTCATTTCCTCTTGGTAGGGCTGGGCCTGGATTACTGAAATGTCTACATGGCGCTCGAGTGTTTGTATGGTGGCAAGGTAGACTATGTATTCATATTTAATGGTAACTGTTTGGGAAACAAACTATTAGTGGACCATTGAAATGAAAACATTGATGCTTTTTCACGTATTTGGATTTTGTTAAACATTCACTTTAGCTTTGTTTTTTGGTTTTTCTTGGCTCGGCGTCAGGCCTAGGGAGCTGAGGAGTGCAGGTGTAGAGCTTCCACTAGACACATGCGTCCAAGCAATGCCGACAATGGCAGGCATGGCTGTGACGGCTCCTGCATCTCCTGGGCATCCTGCTGAGCTTTCTGTACCAGGCTACTTTGGGTTCCCATGACGACGCTATGATCTGAGCCCTGCCGTCACCAGGGATGGTTCCCTCTTAGGAAGAGGCGTGTCTTCACGGAAGAAGGCTGTGCCCTTGGAGGGCACGGCACAACCCCAGCACATCCGCTCCTCTGCCTGCTTCCTGGCCACCAGGAAGCGAGCCGCGTGCTCCACCACTCCCAGGCCGAGCAACCCAGGGCTCAAACACCTCCCCTCTCCTGCAGCTGTTTATCCCAGCGGTAGAGAGCTGACCGACACGTCCTCATTTTACCTGGAAAGGCACAGAACTCACAGCCCAGTGAGTCTTCAGAGCTTTGCTGGAGCCCGTTGGTAGCCCCGTCTCACACTGCACTAGTACTGTGGTCACCAGTATGAACGTCAACATTACTGTGATTTAATTGGAAGAATATGCGACTGTCCCACTGCTCCAGGACAGATCTGCATGCTGTGTTAATTGGACCAGGGCACAACGGACCCGTTCACAGTGAATACTGAACTCTGTGACCACAGGGTTGTGCAGTTCCAGGGAGCTAGAGCAAGCAGGTCGGCCGCTGAGTCCATTTGTTACGCTGCTGGCTTTGCTCCTGCTGCCTGGTGAGTCTCACACAGCCTGAACTTCTAGAAGATGGAAAGCATCGAAGCGGCCCGCTAGTAGCGTCCTGCTTTGGTATCAACTCTGTGGTGCCAACCTGCCGGCGTCCCCTGGGGGGCGTGCCGGGGCTCCCAGGTAGTGTGATTCACTTGAGGTTAGGAGCCGGGATCTGCACAGAATCTGACCCCTCGACTACCGGGTCTACGTCACAGCCCCTCTAGTTCATTCCATCACACACGGAGAGGTGCACAGATCCACATAGCTTCTTGGTTTGTGGTGCTGGGTACTGCGCCGAGGGCCTTGGCCCCCCAGCCCTTTTAAAAACCTTTTTTTTTTTTTTTTTTCCTTGTTTGAGGCAAACTCTGAGTCACTCAGGTGCACAGGCTGTACTGAAACTTGACAGTCCTCCTGCCTCAGCCTCCCTAAGTGCAGCCGTGCATGGTGACACATGGCATGTAATCTCAGCAGCCCAGGAGGCTGAGGCAGGAGAGTCACTGGTTCTAAGTCAGCCTGGGCAACTGAGCAAGATTCTGACCCCAAAACTATGAAAATCTTTAGCAATGTAGCTCAGTGAGAAGGCTCTGGGCTCAACCTCCAGTACCACTAAACAGCAACCAAAGAGCCATGGACCTGCTGGGAATTCAGATGCATGCCACCCCACCTGGCTCGCTCTTCGTTGAGCACCTCAACTTCCTGCTTTCATCTATTCAATAAACACTGGTGCAGCGGCTCTGCTAGGCCCTGACGTCAACAGATCTACAAAACATCCTGTCATTAGGAAGCCCCAGGTACAACAATGAGGAGATGGTTTCCAGTGAAAACAAATGGAAGGTTCATTATGGCTCTGAAGTATCCTAGAGCTGCCCTTGAGCTGGGAGACTATATGAGAGAAGCAACAAAGCGAACAAAGTGGACCAGGATGGTACCACGATGGTAAGCCCATGAAGCTTGCAGCGCAGGCTGAAGTTGGCTATGGGCAGAGCAAGCGCCGGCCGGCGTGGGGCAGCGGCACATAGCACAGAGCTGGGTTTGAGCCGGGCTACTTCGAATACCAGTGACCTAGACTGGTCACTTGGGCCGTGAAGGTACGAGCAGTGGTGAAGGTACTGTGATCTCGTGGATGAAAACACTCTAAGCATAAGGAAACGAGATTCAGCATCTGTCTCGGTTACTTTTCTCTCACTGCAGGGACAAAATATCTAATGCTGAAAGTTAAGGAAGGAAGAAACGTATTTGTAGAGGTTTCAGTCCGTACTCAGCTGGCTCCAAGGCAGGGTGGCTCATGGCACAGGGGCAACAGTTTAGGGGTGGGGGCAGCAAAAGCAGCAAGAGCAAAACAGGAGGACCCCCGGAGAGCAAGCCCGGCTCCCTCCCTCAGGTTGTCGCAGGCTACTCGCCCTACGGCGAGGGTAGCACTCACACCCACAATCCAAGCACTGAACCTGAACTGATCACAAACTCCAACCCACACCCCTAGGACTGCATGAGGCTTGGGGTAGGGCGGACATCCAGACACAAACCATAACATCACCCCAAGATTCAAAAGTGCACTTTCACCATCAAGATGGCTAAAAAGTTCGTGGGTTAGGGTTCTTTCCAAAATGATCAAGTTTTTAGATTCTGAGACTTAAGAACAAGAGAGTCCTCTATGTTTGGTCTTCACGGAAGCCTAGCGAGCCAGAGCCTGGTGCAGAAGCAGACTGCGGGAAGAATAACAACACCTCAACTAGGGCTCGCTCTTGGGTTGGTTCACGAAACAGCCCACATGCCAAGGAGCAAGTTGGCTCCTGCTTGCAGTGACCCAGTGGCAGCGAAATCCCTGCTGCCGCCTGAATTCTCAGTGCTGTAGAAACGGTAACCCCTTCGTAAACCCGAACAACAATGAAAGAAACTCTGCTGACAATGTTATGCCATAAAAAAGCCAGATTTGATTCCCTAAGAGTGGTTTTGACCTCACACATCTCACCTGACTCATTTTCCATCTTTTTTTTTTTTTTTTTTTGGTATGTATTTGGTACAGGGTCTCACTACGCAGCTCAGATTCGAAATGATCCTCCTGTTTTCCATGTCCCCTGCACTGAAATTACAGGTTTGCGCCACCACCCTGGGTTTCGTTGGCCGGCTCAGTGCGCCCGCAGGCAGGCCTGGTGCAGCATGTGGTGCCAGAGATCAACCCATGGCCCCTGAGCTTTCCTAAGCAGCTGCTTAGTCTGCTGAGTTATCTCGCCGGCCCTTGACAATTCTTACTGACTTCCTCAGCAGTAACTTTCTAACATCGTTATTAATAACATCTCACTCTAAAATGTTTGCAATTTGATTAATAGCAGCCCATACAGAGAACATAAGGTAGATAGGATTGATCACCTGGTCTAAATTCTCTTATCTCTTGCTTGAGATAACAGCAAAAAAATAAATAAACAATACAATTTAATAAACTCAGAACAAAGGAAAATTTTGAAACAAAGAAATGTACTAATTTTAAGTTATCCAGTGTTAATTTTACTCTCGATTGCTTTTACATAGTCAACCTGAAAATGGAAATAGTGTATTTTCAGAGTTTAGCCTAATTGGAAGCCAATTCCTACTGTTTAGTTGTTTGAATTATTACCTTAAGTGGTTCTTTCTGAAAAATAGCAAACATGACACGTTAGAGCTTAACATCCCTCCTAGCATGGGAAATGTTACCATCGGTACAGCGTTTGTGTTAGTATAAACACACAGTCCTTTACAGAAAGAGCTGTTCTCTCCTTAGTGTCCCGCTGCCCCAGGTGCACAGACTACAGGTCGACAAAAGCAGCGTGGTCCATAAGAAGAAAGAACGCCATTTCCTAGCAGTCACGAACTTCTGCCTCTAGAGTCCCTGGGAAATGGCTCATCAAAGAAGGACCCAGAAGATGCCCCTCCCAGCCTCCCAAACCGTAGAGCAGGGGTGGCTACTTCCTGAGCCCCGACCTCCAGGAGCGGGTGTAGCCACACAGGCAGATGGGCCCTTCTGGCTCAGGAACGGAGACTCACAGCCAGTGTGTGTGTCATCCTCCTCCCCGTCAGCTGTGGGATCCGCTTGCCAAGTGTGTCTCTCATCCATATACAGCAAGGTGTGGTCCTTTTGGACTGGGATGAACATTTGCTTGGACTCCATCTGCTATAAGTTTATAAAATGAGAGCGGAAGGCTGTACTACCCCAAACAGTGGAGACTGACAACCACTGCACATTCTTGAGAGAGCGGGAAAATAAACAAAGGGGCTGATATGTATACAGACCAAAACATGTTCTCGGCAGTGCACAGAGTGTTGAAGGAAGCTGAGGACGCTTCCAGCAGCAAATACATTAAACATCAAGGAAAATGTGTATCTCAAACCAAAGGCGCTGGAAGATCAGCAGTCAACCTGAAACACAGCTGTTCCGGGGAACAGCCCGAATGTTGACTTCTTAAACACAAATGGCTTCAGAAATATTGGGGAAACATACACATCCATTCTTAAGTATCTCTAAGCCCTGGGAAGACAAAGTATTTTGGCTCAGATTGAAAAAAATAACATGCAAGACACTAATTGAGAAGAGAAAGGATGAAATTGGTCATGCAAAGCATTGCGAAAATGCCCTGCTCTTGCTTCAGTTTCTCTCGCTCCCTGGAGGAGCTGAGCTTGCCAACTTTTACATCACCTCTCTGCCTGAGACAGGGCTCATCCCGTAGCTCTGCACTGCCTGGGAGCTTACAACAGAGGAGCCCCCTCCGGGATTGGTAAGGGCTCAGGGCCAGTGTTGAGTACACCATGCCGCCTTTCTACAGAGCCCAGCAGGGTTCAAGGCACAAACAGGCACTTAATAAATTATGCTCACCTGAATGAATGAATGAATGAATGAATTGATGAATGAATGAATTGATGAATGAATGAATGAATGAATGAATGAATGGTTTTTGGTGTAATAGTTTTTGTATCATTTTAAGACTAATTTCTCTTAGAACAAATACTATATGAGGTTACCTTTCTTTCAGATGTTTCTAAAGTGATATGCTTTAAACCACAATGAAAACGTGAATCAAGGTTTCTTCTATATTATTTTAAATGCTCTTGCCCATTGAAAAGCAAATTCAGGGAGACCCTAGCTGTCCTTGAACTCATTTCGTAAACCAGACTGGCCTCAAACTCACAGCAATCCTCTTGCCTCAGGCTCCTGACAACTGGGATGACAGGCACGCGCCACCACACCCAGTGGCCCCTGATTTCTGACACTACATTTCACTGCATCTGGCAAGCATAGATGACCTACAGTATTCTATTTATAGTTGGCTCCTACCCTCCATTGCAGAACGGGTTTCAGGGCCGAGCGGGGCTGTGGTGACCCTGTGGCAGTGGTAGAAGTGCTGATGGGAAGTGTCTGCACTTGCTCGCACTCCTGCAAGAGCCCGAGGTGCAGCTTCCAGGCTGGGTGGAAAGCATGCGGCCACTTATCAACACCCTTGACATTTGCAGCCTGAAAAGAGCTCTTTTCACTCGGTTTCTGGCTTCACTCACTGCCTCAATAAACAGACTTGCTTATTGCAGAAAGATTTAAAGAGCAAACCCGGCATGCTGAAAAAGGCAAGAGAATGGGTCTGGGAGTCCCGGACTCCTAGCCCTAGCTACAGATTCTGACTCTGCCCCTGAGCAGCAGGGTGACCTTCACCTCCCGCCCTTCCTCATCTGCAAGTGGGGAGAGAGAACGATTCGCCCTGGGAGGCAGAGTTTTGAAGAAGGGAGGCGCAGCAGAAAGACCAACTGTGTAACTCTCAAATCCCTCTCCTTTTTCTCTTCCCTCTCTTCTCTCCATGTTGTACAGCACGATCACAGGCCCAGGTGAAAGGATTCAGCTGTAATTTCTCTTTTACTCGCATTCATTACATTCTTAAGGTTCATCATAATAAAATTCACAATACCAGGAATAATGGTAAATTACGATCAAAATATACTAGTTGAGCTGGGTGTTGCGGCGTATACCTGCAATCCCAGCTCCTGGGAGGCTGGAGGCTGGAGGCCGAGGCAGGAAGATCGCTGTGCTCAAGGCCAGCTGGGCTCATGGTAAGCCCAAGGGAAGGCCGGACTGCAGAGTGACTCCTCGATCCCCCAAAATATATACATCAAAAATAGAATGGTTAATAAAATTTCTCATGATCATTGTCTTCCAAGTTGTGTTTTTTTAAAACAAATAATTTATTCTGTGATCATGAGGGTTCTTTTTTGTGTGTGTCTTTTTATTTTGTAGTAAAAATAAAGCAAAATTCTAAAACAAAATAATAAGAAAATAATAGTTAATACTCTGCATATTGTTATATTTATTTATTTTGTATTTTGGGGAAGGGTCTACAGGGTATTCAGGGTCTCATTACACTACTAGTTCAGTCTTGTAGTGATCCGCCTGCTTACAGCCTCCCAAGAGCTGGGATTACAGGCATGCACACCATGCCCAGTCTCAATTGCCATCTCAGCACGCCCTGGAGGCTAGGCCAGCACTGCAGACCTGGGGATCGAACTCCTGGCCCCTGCATTGAGCTATTTGGCTGGCCCTGCATATTGTCATTTTTAAAGTACAAAATATGGACATAAAGATTCTCTAAATGACATTGACATAAACCTTTCAATTAATAAAGCTAAACTTCTAGTATAACTCTCTTGTGGGGTTTTTGCTTTGTTTTGATTCTCATTTTTTCCTTTTGCCTTCCTTCCTTCCTTTCCCCTCA
Organism: Capromys pilorides; assembly: GCA_004027915.1. Lineage (NCBI taxonomy): Eukaryota > Metazoa > Chordata > Mammalia > Rodentia > Capromyidae > Capromys > Capromys pilorides. The sequence goes on from PVKN010048966.1 coordinate 8,837, forward strand.
CTCCCAATGCTCCCTCCTTTTGAATCATTCCTTCCCGTTTCACAGCATCTACTGTACAGTGAGCTCCTCATCTCCCTCCTCACACAGCAGGGATGTGCGCTCTCACTGCTCCTGTTCAGCACAGTTCTGGAAACACCAGCCATACCAATTAGACAAGATAGAGAAATAAAAAGGAAGAAATACAGGAAAGGAAGAAATTAAATTGCTATTATTTGCAGAAGGCCTGATACTCTACATAATAACCTGAAAACTCCACCAAAGACTTGTAGATTTAATAACCAAATTCATAGCTGGATATAAAGTCAGCACTCAAAAATCAATAATCTTCCTGTACACAACAAACTCTGGGAAACCACACCCTTTACAATAGCATTTAAAAAAAAAAAACCTTCGGAAGCAATCTAACAAAGGAAGTAAAAGATTGAAAATTATATTACCTTGAAAAAGGAAATTTATGAACATATCAGAAAATGGAAAGATATCCCATGTGCATGGATAGGAAGAGCCAACGTAGTGAAAATGGTCATACTCCCAAAGCTGTTATACAGATTTAACCAATCCTTTTTGAAATACCATTAGTATACCCCACAGAACTAGAGAAAACACTCCTAACATTCATTTGGAATCAGAAAAAAATCTCAGGATAGCAAAAGCAATTCCGGGCAACAAAAACAAGCCAGGGGGCATCACAATCCCTGATTTGAAATTGTACTGCAAGTTGTTTGCGTAATTTTCTGATTTTTGCTGAAGCCGCCCCGGCTGCAACGCCTGTGCATCCTCCCTGGGCCCTCACAGCCTGTTCCCATGTTACAGGGCCAGATTACGGTTGCATTTTCTCTTCCTTCTTCATAACGTGTGTGTTTGTCTTTTTTGTGCTAGAGTTTACAGTACACACTGACAAGTTGCCCAGATTTACTTTCTCTCCTTCCTTTCTTTTTTCTTCCTGCCTTCCTTCCTTTCTTAAATGTATTTGATACAAGGTCTCAGTCATAGCTCTGACTCGTAGCGATCCTCCTGCTTTCAGCCTCCCTAGCGCTGGCATTACAGGTGTTCACCACCACACTTGGCGGCCAGCTTAGCGTGCCCAGGGGGCAGGGCCGGCGCGGCACGTGGTACTGGAGATCAAATCCTGCTTAGTCTCCTGAGCTATCTCACCGGTCTTCCCAAGTTCACTT
>PVKN010049337.1:0-11251 GCA_004027915.1 Capromys pilorides
GCAGAGGAGCACACCTTTGAGCTGGCTCCTGAAGGATGATTAAAATAGATTAGGTCAAAGGTGGGGGCTGTGGGTGTGGTGCCATGGTAGAAGCCTTGTCTAGCATGAATGAGATCCTGGGTTTGATCCCCAGCACTCCGCCCCTCAGAAATGAGTCTTTCAGCAGAAGGACAACCAGAGGAAAAGGACATTCCAGGCAGAGAAAAGAGCCAGGAAAATCTAGTTGGTGAGCAAGTGTGAGCTGCGTTTGGGACAAGCTGCAGAGCTTGGTGGGACTGGAGCAGATGAGACAGGAGCCTGCAACAGGAGCAGCCCGCCAGAGGCCAGACAGGTGCTCTGGTTTAGCCCTAGAGTGACCCAGCCTGGGAAAGTCCCTTTGTTTCTCTAATGGTGGTTAAAAAGCAGAGAGTGCTAGGAGCCATAGCTGGGCAGAGCACCTGCCCCCGCAGGCAACCCCCAGCACTGCACACAAAATTTCGCCACCTAGCGTAGTGAAGCTTACCATCCTGATTTTTCCAAGTGTGTGCTTCAGCCAGGTTGACTCCACAGTATTGTGCAGCTCTGGAATTTTCTCATCTTGCAAAGCTGGAAGCATGCCAGTTGAAGAACTCCACATTTCCTCAGCCCTACTTCTGTGTGTCCAACCGTTTGGATCCCTTAGGTGGGAGGAGTCATAGCAGTGTTTTGTCTTTTCTGACTGCCCTATGTCACTTAACATGAATGTCCTCAGAGTCCAATCATGTCACTCAATATTGAAAGCACATTTTCTTTTTTAAAGGTTGAATGATGCAGCACTGTCCCTCAGTCCTCTAAACTGTGTAAGGCTGTGAGCAAGGATGGGAACCAGTGTGGTCCCTGACTTACAACAATCACATTAGGAGAGGACGGGAAGGGTGTCTAATACTGAGCAGAGGGGTAAAAAGGGCAGCAGGGACCAGCACAGTTGTCCAGGGGCAAGATGACGGTGGCCAAGGGCTTGGGTGTGTGAGAGACATTCTAGAGACTGGATTGGCAGGATCTATTTTTTTTTTTTTTTTTTTTGGTGGTACCAGGGATATCAAATTCAGAACCTTGCACTTGCCAGGTAAGCACTTATTCCACTGAACTATCTCCCCAGCCCCAGGATTGGCAGGATCTTGTCATAGGCAGCTGAGTTAGACAGAAATATTATAGGTAGTCAGACAGGGCTAGGCCCTTGTTATGGTTTGTGTCTAGTTGTCCCCCAAAAGCCTCATGTAAATCATGAGGCACATGCTGCTAGAGGAGCAGCGAGTGGCTTGAGGGGTGTGGCCAGAAGACCAAGGCAGAGCCCAAGGGGTGGAGCCAGAGAGGCATGAACATGCTGTCAAAACCACCACCAACCCCACTCCCGCCAGGCCTGGTGGCCTCCCTTGGAGATATGGAGCAGATCATCCTGAAAATGGTGGTGCAGTGCCTCGGGGTCTTGCTATGTAATTCAGGCTGCTTTAAACTATGAAACCTCTAGTAACTGTGAGCTAAATAAGCCTTTCTTTCCCTAAGCTTGTGTGTCAGGTATTTGTCCCAGCAATGAGAGAAGAGTAACTGAGAAAGAATTTGGTTCCAGGAGTGGGGTCATTGCTGCAGCTAAACCTGACCATGTGGATTACACGCTTTTGGGAATGGCTATGGGAAGACATAGGAAAGGTTTGGAGACGTTGCCCACAAGAGAAGCACTGGAAGGGCTTCAGCCTTTCTGTATGGGAGATTCTGGTCAGAGCTCAGACCAGAAGGCAGACAGGAAGTCTGACTATAAGGACCAGGCTAGGGAGGTTTCTGCTGGGAAGAAGAACTGCATTGGTTGTTGGACTCCAAGTCATTTGTGTTTTGGCTTGGCAGAAAGTTTGGCTGAATTTTGCCCGTGTCCAGAGACTTTGCTTGAGACTGAGATTAAATATAGAGGACTAATTAATCTTCAAAAGAAATCTCAAGGCAGTCAAATATTGGAGCAGTGGCATGGTTATTGCTGGGAGCTCTTAATCAATATATGTTGAGAATGAAGAGCAAAGAGCCCAGCAGAATGATTTAAAATGTGAGTTTGGCCAGAAAGAAGGCACCAGGAAGGCTGTGGACCCCAAGGATAGAGCTGAGATGTCCATTGCCCAGAAGGAACAGGAGAATAGAAAAGATGTGCTGAGTGCATCACAGGAGGTAGCAGGTTCTCGCCTTTTTCAGCCTCAGACTCTTAAGGGTGAGGCACTTTACTTTGAGGAGAAAGCCATAGAGCCCTATGTTCTAGAATGGAGGTGGTGGCCACATCAGATTACAGAATGGCGCTGGCATAGAGAATTTGTTCCTTGGAATCAAGATCAGAGTGCTCAGAAATCCAGGCACTTGACCCCTACAGCTAAGGGAGAGGAAGGCCTGGCTATTGCTCCAGCTGGCAGCAGATCTTGACATCACCCACATGGTGTTGGTTTTAGGTGCATGAAAAATGCAGGAGTTCTGAGGTTAAGAAGGCTTTCACCTGGATTTCAGAAGAAGGCCTAGGAGGCCAGGCAGTGTGCCCTTAGAGGGCAGTGTGTAAAGCTATGAGTGAGAAGCCCACTCTGTAGACACCCCAGAAGTTTGAAAAAGTCAGGAACATCTGAGAAAAACTGCAAGGAGGGAGCAAAGCCAGCCTAAAAGAGACGCTATGAAATCTACCACCAAGAGTGCCATAGGGGTGGAGCCACATGGAGCTCACGATTTGCCACAGATTGCTTTGGATATTACACATGGAACTACAGGACTTAATGTTTGTCCTGCTGGATTTCGGACTTGCTTTGGCCCCAGTGGTTTGTATCCTCCTGTGTCTACCTTTTGGAATAGCAATGTTTATCTTGTGCCTTCGAATGCTGGATATGTTTAACTTTTCATTTGCACAGAGGCTCACAGTTGAGAGTTTGCCTTTGATTGTGGAAGAGACTTGGGACTTGGACTTTTTCAGCAGTGCTGAAACTGGTGGGACTTTGGCAACTCTTAGAGATGGACTAAAATGCCTTTTGCAGAAAGGGATGTGCATAAGACTTGGGGGTCAAGGGGCAGAATGTTATGGTTTGTATCTAGTTGTCCCCCCCAAAGCCTCATGTAAATTATGGGGTTGTCAAATGTGTGGCTCAAGGGGTGGGGCCAGAGGACCAGGGTGGGGCTTTATGGGAGGGGCCAGAGAGGCCTGAACCATTAAACTGACAGCATGTGCCTCCCCTGCATCCCACCCCCCAGGCCTGGAAGCTTCTTTTGGAGATATAGAACAGATTATCCTGGACATGGCAGCACCCCAGCTTCTCCTCTAGACCCTATACAGTGGGGGAAGTATCTTGAAACCTCCAGTAACTGTGAACTAAATAAACCTTTCCTTCTCTAAGCTTGTGTGTCAGGTATTTGTCCCAGCAACAAGAGACAAGTAACTAACACAGCCCTCAAGGAGAAAATACGGAAGACAAGGTGACTTTGCAACTTTGAAAGAAACAGATACTCCCACTATGGGCCAGACCTGAAGACAAAAGAATAAACAGGGCCATAAGATAGTTCAGTAGACTAAGCACCTGCATAGGCAAGTGCAGGGACAGGAGGTTGATCCCCAGCACCACATGTCATGCCAGCCCTGCCCCTGGGTGCCCTGATTCAGCCACAGAGACCAAGCATGGTAGCACATGTAATCCCAACACTGGGGAGGCTGAAAAAAGGAGGATCACTATGAGTTCAGGCTGAATAGTGAGACCCTGTACCAAATACATAAATTAGAGAGAGAACAAACAAATGCAGCCACGTACTTCCCTCGGGATGCTCATCAGGGATTGATATTCTAAATAGTTATCAACCACCTTGAAAGAACTCAAAGAGTCACTCACCCACCCAGCCCCCAACAGGAAGAGACCCAATTCCATATTCTTCCCTACTTGTTATGTGACTGGTTTCCCCACTTCATCCTGATTTAATCAATTTTACATGAGCAATGGTGCTTATAATCTCATTAGTTAACCAGTTTTGTCCAACCTCATGCCCACCTAAGTGAGTTTCCATGTTTTCTACTGTAGGCTTGCCTCACCACATAATTTTAACTCTATAAAAATCCCTGGAAGAGACAACTTCCCAGGGCAACCTACTCGGGTCCCACTTCTGTCCCTCTCTAGGACAGGAGCTTTCTTTCCCCCAATAAATATATTCTGCTCTTAACCTCTTTTCGTTCCTAAAATTCATTTTTTGGTTTTAGAGAACATGAACTCACCCCAGGTACCTTTCAGATTGGGAGTTTTATTCCCCTATATCAATTTGATCATGGTAGCAAGATACTTGTCTTAACTTTAGAAATCTTGTGATGGCTCAGATCTTCTCAAAAAAAAAAAGGATGGGGAGGACTCATCTTCTAAGGGAGTAGAAGGCAAAAATGGCTTTGGAAACTTCATGATGCAGACTGTGGCACCACCACAGGGACTTGGAACACTGGGCACAATGGCCAGCAGCTATGCAGATGGGGGGACAATGACAAGAGGAGAGAGCCTTGCACTATTTGTTGTTGCCTGTGTATGACCTTGAGTGCCCTGTGTCCCTCTCTGGCTTTCGCATCTCTGTGCACTGTGGGGGGCAATGATGGCGGTAGTGATTGTGGTGGCAGTGGCAGCCCACTCACTGTGAGTGCCAACTCAATGCCTGGCACCCTTGTCACTTTTGTTCACCCAGCACCATTGTTATCCCATTGTACAGATGAGAAAATTAAAACAAGAAAAGGAAGTCCATTCAAATTCAGCCACCTAGCTATAGTCCTAGAATGCCCAGCTCCCTTGACCACCCTAAACCTGCTACTGTGGAGCCTCCAGCCGGGTCCCATGAGTCACTGGCTGAGAGTTCTCTGGCTTGAAAGTGGGGATCGAAGCCAAGGGATCCATGGGGAGTATCCAATTTTCCAGGTCTGCCTGAGAGAGAAAAGCTGCCTCATTCTCTCATAAGACTTCCTGGGGCTGGGGGAAGCTGCCCTTCTGGAGGACAGTCTGAATGGGTTGTCCACATCACTGCCAGCCTCTCATATGTGACTTGAAGGGCAAAGCCCTCAACCTCCCAATCCCCACCCCTGCCTCCAGAGAGGGTCCCATAGGATCTAAGGGAAACAGATGGCAAAATGACCCTAAGACACTCAGCTTCCAGTAACCCAGAAAAGGGAACTAAAGCCATGAGAAGATGTGCTAGGAAGTTCTCAAGGGGGAGGGGTGTGGGCAGCCGCCTCTCTAATTAGATTCATCTTTCCCACTTTGAACTTGAAAGCTCTTGAGTACTCTCAAGAATAAAATTATTCCTTTTCTTTTTCTTGGTTACATATTGTAATGACAGTACTAAACCCAAAAATATATTGATATTTGCTCATCTTTTAAAAGAGTGATACAGTGACAATTAGATATCAACAACTAGTAATTTCTATACAGTAATAACTTTTTTGGGTTTTTTTGTTTTGTTTTTTGGTAACAGGAATCAAACTCAGGACCTTGCACTTTGCAGGCAGGCACTGTGCCACTGAGCTATATCCCCATTTTATTTTAAAATGTTTTAAAATGTGAAAATAAAAATTCAAGAATTATTGCTTCATGGGACCAGGGAGATAGCTCAGGGGCACAAGTGCTGCCTGCAAAGTGCAAGGTCCTGAGTTTGATCCCCAGTTCTACAAAAAAAAAAAAAAAAAAAAAAAAAAGAATTTTTGCTTCATTAAAAGAAAATAATTATTGCTTTATTCAACAGGGATGATTTCATAGATGTAACAGGTGAGAAAAGAAGCAAACATCAAAAACTAGATACTAGCCAGATGTAGCAGTGGCACATGCCTGTGATCCCAGTATTTGGGAGACTGAGGCAGGAGGGTTGTCATGAGAGTGAGGCCAGTTTGTGCTACATAGTGAGTTGAAGGCCAACCTGAACTGCATACCAAGACCCTGGCTCAAAAAAACAAAACAACAACAAAAAACTAGATACTGGGTGATTCTATCCATAAGAAATTTAAGAACAAACAAAAGTCTCTGGGAATAGAAGTCAGAATAATGGTGTCTTGGAGGAATGTTTAGTAGGAGGGTAACTTCTGGGTAATTGGAAATGTCTTGTGCCTCAACCTGAGTGGGGATTTCATAGGTATACACAAAGTCAAGATTCACTGAATTTATAAATTTTATTGTGTGCCTACAAATGTTTGAAAAGTTGGATTGCTGCATTAGAGCTGGGGTAAAGGCATGCATCTGTAGCCTCAGCTACTGGGGAGGCTGAGGTGGGAGGACTGTTTGAGCCCAGGAGTTCAAAACCTGCTTGGACAACATAGCAAGATCCTTTTCTCAAAAATGGATGGATGGATGGATGGATGGATGGATGGATGGATGGATGGATTGAAATGTTTGGAGTATTCCTGTGTCTTGTAAAAATTCAGGTAGTAGCTCAGTGCTGATATGCATAGCTGCTCACATGGGGAAAATGGCAGAAGCAAAGCTCTCGCTCTACAAGAGCTGATACTTGGATCTTGACCTAGAGCAACACTTTCAGCTAGAAGGGCTGCCCAGGCCACTTGTGCTCAATGTGCTGAGATACCTGCTCCCACACGCTCCCCAAAGGGCCAAGGCCAGGCCTGTGCTGCCTGCTTCATTGGGCAACTGGACTGACCAGAAGGCATCCAGGGGTGAGAGGCCAGAAAGAGGCTGGGAATAGGTAAAGACTTGGTCAATAAGTGCCTGGCTATGCATCCCTGTATGGATCAAGGACGAGAATGGGTGAGGCCCAGGAGGCAAGCGTGAAGCCACAGCCAGTAGTGCTGAGAGCTAAAAACCACCTCAAGTCAGAGTAGCCTACAGAGAGACTCAGAGGTGGCAGGTTTCTTGCCTCCTTTTGTGACTACATGTCAGGAGATATGAGCTCCTTTTGGGGCTGGGCTGGTTATGCAAGAAATACAACCAAGCCAGATAGAGACCAGAGACATCCAGCTCCTCCCAAAGTTACTCAGCAGGCAGGGATTCAGGCAAGCCACCACTCCCCACCATCATATAGGTGCCCCAGTTGTGCATATCTGACATTTTCCACTTTAAAAAAAGACAATCCTTGATGCTTATAACAACTTATATTATTTTCAGTTGGTGAAAAGAACCCCACTTTTAATACAGATCTTTGGTGGCATGTCAGCAGACATAAACACACCAAAAAGCAATATTAAGTTCTAAATTTCAGATGAGGTTTATGTAATGTGAACCATTTGGGTAATCGGCTGGGGAGGTACCATGAAGTGATAATTAATTTTTTTCCCTTAAAATGCTCTATTTAATTAAGGGAGGTGCTGATTTATGTGTGCTCATCCCCCAGGGTTAGTTTGTAAGGCAGAAGAAAATCCCGACTGTCTCCCTGCCACGTTTTTCATCGAATTATTTCATTAAATCCACATACACTTTTGCAACACTGATTGTGACAGATCTCCAAGTTATGAGCTCATAAATACTGGGGGAAGCTGGAGACATGCACTTAATGGTGAACGTTCTCCTAATCAAAAGGATATTTCAAGCTGTGACAATGGGGGCTGAGACAGGGAGAGGGAGAAGCCTTTCCATCCAAGAATAGTGGGATATTGAAATCACCAGCACCTGCCGCTCCATCTCTTTCTGAGTCAGTGGGCCTTTCAGAGCTCAGCTGCCAGAAGGTGGAAATCAAGAGGACCTGGATCTCGTCCTGGCTTTGCCATAAGTCACTTGGAGCTGATGGCAGTTTAAGCTTGTTATTTCATTTGTTCAACTAGTATTTCTTGGGCACCTGCTGTAAGCCAGGCACTGTGCTCCAAGTGCATTGGGAATATACTGGTGAAGAGGACTGGCTTCCTTCCTACCTTCATGAAACTCACAGTCTAGTGAGAGAAAAATGCTATAAACAAGCTTTAAAAAAAAAAGTAAATAGTTGACAAAAAATATGGCTTCCCTATGACTCACCGTTATATCCAAAAGAAGTGAGCACGTATCTCTGTCAAAAGATATACATAAAAATGTTCCTAGCAGTGTCGCTCAACAGCTGCAAGTCATCCTGAGTTCAATCTCTGGTACTGCAAAAAAAAGGGGGGGATAGCTGCAAGCCAGGGATAACCCCAAGCTGTATCCACAGAAGAATGGACATGTGTGTTGTGGCACAGATCTACAGCAGAATAGTTCACAGCAAGAAAAGGACCAACTACCATTGCACGTGACCACATGCAAAAGTGTAGATCAGTATAACAGGCAAAGCTGGACATGGTGGCGTATGCCTATAATCCCAGAACTCAGGAGGCTGAGGCAAGAGGAGCATCACAAATTCAAGGCAGCCTGGACTACATATTGAGTTCAAGGCCTGCCTGGACTACACTACCTGTCTCAAAACAAACAAATAACAGACAGCAATGAAAGGAAGAGTTGGACATAAAGAGTACAGACCCTATGATTACTAATGTAAAATAGAAGTCAGAAAGTAAGGATTTCCTTTTTACAGGAGAGGCATAAGAGAGCTTTCCAGAATGTTAGAAATATTCTATGCCCTGATACTGAAAGTAGTCATGGACTATGAAAATTCAGTGTACACACAATGCTATACTTTAGTTAAAACTAACCATTAAGGTCAAGTTTTGCCTGTGGCCTGGGCGACTTAGTGACTGAGTGAGGTCCTAGCTCAGCAGGAAGGGGGACAGGCACTGAGGAGGTGGTTGAGTGCAAAGGGTTGGGGTTGGGGAGGATGAGAGAAGATACTGTTTCTTTTTTCATACAGAGTTTCTCTATGAAGTTCAGCCTGGCCTTGACCTTGGAGCGATCCTCCTGCCTCAGTCTCCCACAAGCTGGAATTATAGGTGTGTCATGGCTGAGAAGACAAATTTTAAAAATAATTCATATCTGAACTGGGCGTGATGGTGCACACCTGGCATCCCAGCACTTAGGAGGCTGAGGCAGGAGGATGATTGTGAGTTTGACGCCAGCCAGGGCTACAAAGTGAGCTCAAGGCCACCTGAACTGCATAGTGAGACTCTGTTTCAAAATGGCAAAAAGAATAAAAATAATAAATAGTTAAAGTAAGAGAGATGATGCACCCAGGGAGGGAACACAATGGAGCGTGACTTGAGGGTGGGAGTGGAGCATGGATGGTGCTGAGGGGGAGGCCAGCAAGGGGCTGCTGTGCCGCCTGGGCATCAGGAAGGAGCAGCTGCGCAGACATGAAGAGCGGGCTCTGCAGACAGGGAGCTAGGAAAGGCCTGGAGGAGGGGCACTGTGGCAGGTGAGGAAGCGCTTGGATGGCTGGATGGCTGCAGAGGATGCACCAGAGGCCAGCGCTGCTGTTGGGAGCTGCTCAGGGGGGCTCCACATGCACTAAAGGGTTTGGATGTTACACGAGTGCTGTATGAGCCACAGGATTAAAACTTGAGGCTATTAGATTGGAACAGAGAGAGAGAGAGAGAGAGAGAGAGAGAGAGAGAGAGAGAGAGAGAGAGAGAGATACCTTGTGCAGGTAAGGATGATGCTGAGCCATAGGCACTCTGACACTTAACAGCTTAGCGGGTGGGAAAATACTGGCAGTTTCTTACAAAGTTAAATACACGTTTATCAAACTACTCCAAAATCCTGGTCCTCAGTATTTACCCACATGAAATGAAAGCCTACGGTGAACCAAAAGCTCATATACAAATGTTCATACCAGCTCAGTTTCTAGTCATGAGAAACTGTGAACAATCAAATGTCCCTCCATGAGGAACAGATGAAGAAATAATAGCCCAGGTAGCACAGCGGCGCAGTGGGATGCCACTCAGCAACAAAATGGGCTTCTTCCCTTCACTGCCACTTGCAGCAGCGTGGCTGAATCCCAAGTGCAGTGCGTTATCTGAAAGAAGCCAAAGGCAAAAGGTTACCTACGATGTGATGCCATCATTTGAACATTCTAAGGAAAGCAGACCAGATCATGGAGGCCACGGGGTTAGGATGAGGGAGGGTTTGACTGCAAGGGGGCAACATGAGGGAATTTGGGGGACAGTGGGACTGTTCTATATCTTGCCTGTGATATTGGCTCCAACTCTATGCCTTTTTCAAAGCTCACAGAACTAAATACCAAAGAGTGAATCTTACTGCATGTAGGCTAAGAAATAATTTTTAACATAGAAATAAATACACTGGGTTATACTATCCTACTGAAAATAAAGGCTATCTGAAAAGTTAAGGCTTTGTTCATTTAGGGCACCTGAGAGTGCAGGTCCAGGCCCTCCAAGCTCGAGCTAGGGAAAGTGTGACATTCATGCAGTTTTGCCTCTGAGCTCTAAATTTTGCAGGGACGCTTTGGTCCCCTTCACAGGGGGAACCCACTTGGTGGCAGAACCAAAGTTAAGAATTCCTAAACAAGTGCCCTAAGCAAGAATTGACTGTTCCTAGAAGAAACCAGTAGCCAAGGGTCGGAGGGAAGGGGACAAGAGAGAGATGCCAAGCAAGGATGCAACCTCATGTGGGCCCTCTGCCTCCACCTGGCGCCCTCACTGGAGCCTGGGAAGGTAAATTTCACCTCCGTGCTTGCTCCTGGAGGTGAGGAAGTTGGGCTTTCTCACTTCTATCCCTCAGGCTATGGTGAAGGGCCACCCTGGGAAACACTCCCAGACATTTCCAGGTCCCAGCACATGCAGCAAGGACCCCAGGAGCTCCACAGCAAGCTGCTGAGCAAAACCCCATCAGGAGAGGGCCTGAAGAAAGTGCCCAGAAGGTGAGCACACAGGTAGTGACAGGTTCCCAGCAGGACATGGGGTGGGACAAAGGCGGGGTTCTCTCTGCCAACTGTGCCGCATCCTCCAGGTACTTGCTCCTGGGGCCACCATGGGTCAAACTTGAGGAGGTAGGAGGGACAGTCCCCAACTCTTTCCCCAAGCCCTACATGTAAGGGGTCAAGGGCAAGAAGTCCTAGCCATGGTTGGATCCAAAAGGCTGAGATGGGAATGAGCTAGAGGCCTATGGCATTTTCTGGGAGCACTCAGACTTTAGAAGTTATTCTCCCTTTCTAATGTCAACCCTTTAGCCTCTGAGGCACAGCTTTCCTCATCATCAGGGGAGCTCAGGACCTCACTGTGGCTGAGGATGGCTATGGCACTTTTGTGGGGAGCTCTGCTTCTTACCTTGAGCATTGCTTCCTGGCTCCAATTTAGATCCCTGCCTGCTAGCGCAGATCCTTCATCCCACTGGCCTAGACTTCCTAGCCTCCACCGCTGACCTTGGGGCCTTTCCAGCCCAGATCCATGAGGCAGGCCTGCATGAGACTT
>PVKN010049377.1:0-10491 GCA_004027915.1 Capromys pilorides
ACACACACACACACACACACACACACACATCCCTTCTCTCTTCAGGAACTAGCTGATGGAAAGTCAAAGTGACTAAAAACCAGGAACATTTGAAATACCGGAGTACAGAGCATCAGGTAAAAGTATCTTTTTAACCTGAGCCTTCAAAGTAGAGCAGCAGGTTATATCCTATGGCCAATCAAGGGCCTTCATTGCAGGGACTTTCAAATGTAGGTTGTTCTTTTAACCGCAAAGAGAAGAAACACATTTTCCTTCCCAGCCCAGTGCGCATATTTAATTATAAAAGAATTCTGTAAGCTGAAAGCAGAGCTCAGTGGGAGAGTGCGTGCTTAGCATGCGAGATGGCCGGGGTTCAATTCCCAGCGCCGAGGAAACAAAACAGAGAGCAAAACTGTACTTAGAACACGCAGTACACTCTGATATTTTCTTTTATATTGTGTTTACTTTTATTGCTAGTTGCAACTGGTAAACTGATTTTACCAACCACTAATGTGTTGCAACCTTGATTTTATTTTTTTTGCAGGACCAAGGTTCAAACTCATGACCTTGCACTTGCCCGGCAGGCACTTGTGCCACAGAGCTATCTCCCCAGCCCCCTGATTTTATTTTTTTAACAGGAGTAATGTTATGCTATGCTATGCTATGCTATGCTATGCTATGCTATGCTATGCTATGTTTGACACAGGAGCTAGCTATGTAGCTCAGGCTGGCCTCACAGAGATCCTCTGGCTTCAGTGTCCCAAGTGTTGGGATTACAGGTGTGTACCACCATGGTGGCCTTATGTGTTTATTTTGAGGCAGTGCTGTGGCTTGTATCTAGATGTTTCTCAGGAGCCTCATGTGCTCTTCAGTGGGGCTTTTGGAAAAGCTACCAGGAAGCTGGGCTCTGACGCAGAGAACCATATCCCCTCACTGCCTTACTCCTACACTCTTGTTGAAAGAATTGAGTCACATCACACAGGCGGCTGTGCAGAACTCCAGGTGGAATTTATTACAAAGTAGGCCTTCAAGCAGAGACGCGACCAGTGCCTTGAAGGTGTCTACGCTGAGTATGAGAGTTACTTTACTTAGGAATTGGGAAATGACTTCCTGCTCTTTTTAGACGGCCAAAGTTTCCTCAAGGGCTGTAATCATGCAAGAAAAGATAAATTCTTAATTTATGCCAGGTTCTGGCCCCAGGCAGGGCTCATTTCCCTTCCTGCTCTCCTTGGGCCTGGGCCGTGGCATTCAGGAACGCAGTGTGCCTCATCTTGGAGTTAGATGTCCGGGTATCAGACGGGACAGACAGTGTGTGACATTAAAATATCATTTTGGAGCCAGGCATGGTGGTGGCACATACCTGTAATTTCAGCACTTGGGAGGCTGAGGCAGGAGGATCAGTGTGAGTTGGAGACCAGCCTGGGCTACAAAAGTGAGCTCAAGGCCAGCCTGAACTGCAGAGCGAGACCCTGTCTCAAAAAGACCAAAAAATAAATAAATAAATAAATCATGCACTGTGAGGTCACTTCCCCCAGGTTAGAGACCTAACTGATGATTGTAAATGTGTTTTCCTTTGAGGTCCACTGCTCTACCCAAGTGGCAGTGCTTGCTCTTGTGCATACTTCCCCTGCCCTTGTCCCTAAGGCCTGCCAGGGCCTGTCTGCCTAGCAGGGGTGTGACCACGGCTGGTTGGCTGCTAGGAGGGGGTGTGGTCACTGGGGCGTGGCCTGGGAGGATCTAGCCCCTCCCTCCCCACCTCCTCCCTTCTCTCTCTGCTCACTGGACAGCAGGAGCTGAGCACCTACTCCTCTGCCTTGCCATCCGGCCTTGGAGCCACGGACCACGGACTGAAATCTGTGCACACTGTAGGTCAAAGTCAACCATTCTTCCTTTAAGCTATGGGTGTCGGGTACATTTCTACATTTCTACATTTTTCAGCAAATGAAGAAAGGGACTAAGTGACAGACAGCCTCAGTATGTCACTTAGTTGCACAGATTGGGATCAAGCTCTTGATCCTCCTGCCTCAGCCTCCTGAGTAATGAGATTACAGCCCAGGAACACCACTCCCACCCAAGAATTGAATCTTAAACACTTCTGCTCTCTAGGTCTCTCCTTGACACGACTCACTCAAACTGGCGCAGCAAAAACACATCCTACTATGTACACTGCAGAGTGTCAATTTTTTTTTTAAACTTTATGTTATGGCTGGCTCAGCCTGCCCTGGAGTGGAGCTGGCGCAGCATGTGGTGCTGGGGATTGAATTGTGGTCCCTGTGGTTGCCTAAGCTTGGCTAAGCAGGCGCTTTAGACCGCTAAGCTATCTCACCAGCCCCTGCAGAGGCCAATTTTAAAAGCTACATTCCTGCAGCTGAAGCAGGAGGCTGAAGCAGGAAGATTGTGAATTCAAGGGCAGCCTTGGCAGCACAGTAAAATTCCATCTCAGAATTAGAAGAAAAAGTTCAAAGTGTGTGCAGGGCGTGGTCAGGGTCTAGAGGCTCCTGAGGCGGACCGCTTGAGCTGCAATCTCAGCTGCTCACCAGCTGTGCGATAAGGGGAAGCAGCTCCCCCTTCCTTCAGCCGCCCTGCCTTATCTAAAATGGGGGTAGAGCCAGGCGTGGTGGTGCACACCTGTAATCCCAGCACTTGGGAGGCTGAGGCAGGAGGATCAGTGTGAGCTCGAGACCAGCCTGGGCTACAAAAGTGAGCTCAAAAGTGAGCTTGGGAGGCAAGATCCAGGCCAGCCTGGGCTGCATAGTGAGACACTGTCTCAAAAAGAGAAAAAAAAAAAAAACGGGGGTAACATGTGCCCCATGAGTGCTAGAGGGATTCTCTGGTACAAAGCATTTAGACCAGCGTTGGCACACGGTGATTCTCAAGAGCTACCCACTATGAAAACAGAGTTCCTTAAAATGAGGTGCACACCCCTCACTCCAGGATTTTTATTCGTTTTGTTTTCCTGCAGTACTTGGGAGTCAAACCCAGGACTTTGCACATGCAAAGCGAGCACTGTGGCACTGAGCACCACCCCAGCCCTTTTTATTTCTGAGACAGTCTCACTAAGCTGCCCAGGCTGGCCTTGACCTCGCCTCCCAAGTAGCTGAGGTGACAGGCATGTTCTGCTGCACCCAACTGTTATGTGGGTTTTGGTTTCTTTTTTAGGGTTTGGTTTGATTTAAGATAGCATCTCAGCCAGGCTTGGTGGCACACGCCTGTAATCCCAGCACTTGGTAAGGCTGAGGCAGGAGGATCAATGTGAGTTCAAGACCAGCCTGGGCTACAAAAGTGAGCTCAAGGCCAGCCTGAGCTGCATAGTGAGACCCTGTCTCAAAAAGACACACACACACAAAAAACATACCATCTCTCTGCAGTCTAGGAAGGTCCCATGTAACCCATATATTGATCTTGAACTTGAACTCACTATCCTCCTGCCACGGCCTCCTTAGTACTGCGGTCACAAGCGTACCTGCTGTATCTGACAGCACTCAGCTGTTTTTTGTCTTTAAATACCTCCCGTGGGGTAGCTCCACGGCACAAGTGCCTGCCTGGCAAGTGCAAGGTTGTGAGTTTGAACCCTGGTCCCGCAGAGACAGAGAAAGAGATAAATACCTCCCACTTTCCCACTTCCCATGTGCCAGTGTCATGGGTGTTGGGTTTTCTTCCATTTTTTTTCCTCTGGTGGGGGGAAGGGGGAAAAGATTTGAGCTCAAATCTTTTTCTTTTCTTCCTTTTTTTTTTTTTCCTGCAAAATGTCCCCAGAGCAAAGTAACAAAATATCTAACCAGCCTCTTTGAATGACGAGGAGGTATAATTTGCATGATAAAAATGTATTTCCATTTATAAAGTTCATCAGCAGAATTAATGACAAATAAAGGGAAGATCCAATTAAAGTGCCCCTTCCATTAACAACCCTGCTGCACCGTGAGGGCAGGAATTTTAAAAGGGGAGGCTGAAGTTGGCGACGATTTCGATATTAAAAAGGACGTGAAATGCTCGTATTAGAATTCAAGGAAAAGAGACTTGGGTGATTTTTGTCAGTGGAGTCAGACGCGCCCCACCCCCAACCCCAGTGTCTGCGGGCCTTTTCCGTGTTCACGCAAATGAGCTGTCAAGAGTTGATGGGCGGCATCGTAATCAAAGAAAACAAGTTTGCCCTTTAAAGCAAAAGAGGTAATTTGGCTGAAAGCAAATTGGAAACATTTCCGAAAACGTTGCCTCCGTGGCGGGTTACTGGAGGAGTCTGGCGTTTTGATTTATGCCCGAGAGCTTCGGGGACAGTGGGACGCACGTTCATTAAATACTTAGTTCACCTTCGTCCCGGGGCCTCAGGCGGAGATCCGTCTTCCCCAGAGAAGCTTTCCTGAGCTCTGCAGCTGCTTTATCTTTAAGAAAAGCCGCAAAGGGACTCACAGCTTCCTCAGAGGGCAGAAGCCCAGCGACCTTCTTGCTTTCTTGGCCTCCCAGCAGGGCTTCTGATTCGAGACCTGTTTTGGCCTCAGAAAGGAACTGAAGCAACTGTAGCACCTGGTGCTTGCTGGTTTTGTATTGGTTTGTTGCAGTACTAGGATCTGAGCCCGAGACCTCCTCACTGAGGTGGGTCCTCAACCATTTCTTCGAAACAGAAACAAACACTAAGTTGTTCAGTTTGCTCAGTTGCCCACCCTGGGCTAAAACTTAGGATCTTCCTGATTTAGCCTCCTAGACTGCTGGGATGATTGTATGGGTCACCACACCATACCCTAAATCTTATTATTTTTATTTCTATTTCCTCTCATTCTTGCCATTTACTTTTGGTTAGGTAAACTGAACACAGGTGTGTGCCACCAGACTCTGTTTCAGGGGCCAGCACCAGCGCCTGGGGTTCTGGGGTCAGCACGCAGTGTACAGTGTTGGATATTGAACCCAGCTCCTTGCACTTGCCAGTCAGGTGCTTAGACCACCGAGCTATCTCTCCAGCCCTTCCAGCCTTGAGTTTAAGATTCACCCAAGTGGGTCTTTTTTTTTTTTTTGTCTTTTTGAGACTGAGTCTCACTATGCAGTTCAGGCCGGCCTTGAGCTCACTTTTGTAGTCCGGGCTAGTCTTGAACTCACGCTGATCCTGCAGGCTCAGCCTCTCAAGCACTGGGATTACAGGTGTGCGCCACCATGCCCAGCTTTGAAACCAACTCTTTGTCCTCCTTCCAAGTTCCTCTCTGCACTGGCGAGGATTCTCAAGGATCCCACCCGTCTCTCCCAACCACCCAGACTTGGAACTCTTGTGCCATTCATTGGACCCTAAAGGCACTTTAAAACATTACTTAAACCAGGAGTGGTGACCCATACCTGTAATCCTAGCATTCGAGAGGCTGAGGCAAGAAGATTGCTGTGTTCAAGACCAGCCTGGGCTACACAGTGAGTTCAGGACCAACCTGAACCACATAGCAAGACCCTGTCTCAAAAAAAAAAAAATAACATAACATAAACCACTTCTTACATCCACAGGAAAACAAAACATGACCCGAGTAACTGTACCTGTCAGATTTCCTCTTGCTGAGCCCTTGTACCCAGTGCCCACAGTTTAAAGGAGAGGGTTAATGTGACTCACTGTCGCAGGGGTTTGGGTCCCTGGAGGGCTGGCTCTGAGACAGGAATATGGCGGCAGGGGCTGTGGTGGAGCCGAGCTGCTTTATGGCAGCCAGGAAGCAGAGCAGCGTCAGAGGAGAGGAGTCTCCGGCCAGGTGTCACCTCCGGGGTCATATACCTCCAGGCCCATCCCAAACACATCAGAAATGTGCCCTGTCACAGGAAGCTCCCAAGATGGTCCTGTGGACGCAAGCAGGTCAGCTTCCACCATGACCTATAGGTGGCAGCAGCAGGTATGTTTCCAGGATGAAAGCTTGGTTTTCAGCATCCTGTAAATAGTAGTGACCAAAGTGGATGCGGCCCAGCTTTCCCTGGGGCCTACTCAGGAAAGATAGGTTGTCATGGTTCGTGTCTAGTAGTCCCCCCAAAGCCTCATGCAAACATGGGGCGGGGACTTCTAGAGTTGGAGACTAACTCGTGATCCACTGGGATTATGTTTCTTAGTATGGGTGGGATTATGGATCTTAGTACTGCGGGTGTGGCCTGAGGCCGATAGCCCAGCCTGAATGTAATATAAGAGAGACAGAGTAACAGAGAGTCTGGAGAGCCTGTTGCTCTCTGCTGCCCTGGTTGGTCAGTTGCCTCTGTTGCTACTTGTTCCACCGCCATGAACTGCTGCCCTCTGCTATGGGCCAGTCTGCCTTGGAGCCAGCTGAGTACGGACTGAAACCTCCAGTAACTGTGAGCTACATAAACCTTTCCTTCCTTCATTTTGGGTGTTGGGTGTTTGTGCCAGCAGCGAGAGAAGAGTAACTGAGACATAGGTGCTGAGGGGCAGAGACAGAGGGGCAGGCTGAGGTGGCACTGCGCCAGGAGACCCCAGTCCTGAGCTGCTGACAACCCAGGGGTGCGCCGCAAACCAGGCCTGGAATTGTGGCTTCTGTCCTCCTGGGCTGGTGATCAGCATTACTGAGTGCTGGGTGTCAAGCTCTTGTGCCAGGAACTTGCCGGTGATCCTGTGGATTCCTATATTGCCGCCGCCGCCGAGGTAACCCAGGCTGGGGGAACTAAATACCCAGCTAGAGTCACCGCAAGGACTGGCACACAAGCCAGGCCACTGCCAAGCGCCTGCTCGCGGCCCTGTGCTACAGAGCTCACATAAATTCGTGATTTCAGGCCATCACTGGATCTTTCTAAAGTTGTCTTTTTAGTAAGTGTATTATTTCATAATAATTGCAGACTTACAGGAAAACTGCCAGCACAGCCTGATTTCTGTATGCCCTCACTCAGCGCCCCCTGACGTTCACATCTTGTAAAAACAGTCTGCTGTCGCCACTAGGAAATCACAAGACCATTATTACAGTGCAGCTGATCAACAAGCTGTGGGCTTTCCCTGGTTGTCTCACTAATGTCTTTTCCATCCCATGATTCAACCCAGGATGTAGCATTGAAGTGTGTGTGTGTGTGTGTACGCGTGTTTGGGTTTTTGTTGTTGTTGTTTGTGCTTTTTTTTTTGTTTTTTTCTTTTGGTACCTGGAATCAAAAGTGTCTCTGTTACTCTTCTCTTATTGCTGGGACAAAGTACCCGACCCTCAAAATGAAGGAAGGAAAGGTTTATTTAGCTCACAATCGGTGGAGGTTTTAGTCCATACTCAGCTGGCTCCAAGGCAGAATGGCACGTGACAGAGGGCAGCAGTTCATGGTAACTGCAAAGAGCAAGAGAGGAAGGGGAGTGGCGGCAGCTCAGGCAGCCAGCCGGCCTCGCCCCTTCTCTCCCCTCCTTACATTGCAATGCAGTCTATCTGCCCCAGGGCACTCACACCCATAATCCCGGCATTGGATCAAGAATCAACCACGAACTCCAGAAGTCTCCCCACGACTGAAGGAGACCTTGAGGGGACAACTAGACACGAACCATAGCAAGAGCATATTTCAATCCCCGGTTCTGAAAAAACAGAAAAGCATCTATTTTAGTATAGCCCAGGATGGACCTGAACTCACTATGTAGTTCCAGCTGGCCTTACACTCATGCTGATCCCCCTGCCTTAGCTTCCCAAGGGCTGGGATGACAGGTGCCCACCAGCACATCAGCTCCACTGTGGCATGCCGCTAAACAGTAGACAGCAGGACCAAAAGGAGAATTTGGAGCGCTTTATCAGCTGAGCTCAGCGGCAGCACTGTCCTGGGGATCAGACAAGAGATGAAGTGGACTTTTTAAAGGGAAAACCACAGGGCTGTGGGCAAGGGGTGTTCTGTAGGACTTAGGAGTGGCCTTTGACAGAGTTGTCCTTCTGTACTCAGGAAGGACATTTGGCAACCAGGGCTGGGGGAGCAAGAGGAGATGTTGCGGGGCTTGAGGGGTGCCTTTCGTTCCTGTGATCAGGAAGGACTCTTAGCACCAGGGTAATGTATTTCTTAGCATGCCTGCAGTTAGGGACAACATCTGCAACCAGGGCTGGCGCTCATAGAGAGGACAAGGGTTACAAATTGGCAATTACAAGGTTGGTTACAAAAAGGGATGGTGGAGTCAGCTTATAACATCTACCACTACTTGATGATGATGATGATGATGATGATGATGATGATGATGGCCGGCTCAGCCTGCCCTGGGGGTGGGGCTGGCGCAGCATGTGGTGCCGGGGATCAAACCGCGGTCCCTGCGGTGGCCTAAGCTTGCCTAGGCAGGTGCTTTAGACTGCTGAGCCATCTCGCAGGCCCCTCCACCACTACTTTGTTAAATCAACACCCAAATGTTAGTGACAACATTCTGTCCCTCGTCCCGTCTGCCCTCACCCCATGCAGCTCCATGTGGTAGGCTAGCAATCTCTGCAGGCCGCAGGAACCCAGGTCCTTTGTCCCTTGGTTGCAACCAAAGGAAGCACTGAGAAAGCAGGGGGCAAGAGGGAGGACGCGGGGTGTCCCATCCCTCAGCTTTGGGCTCTGTCGGCCCTTGCATGCCACCTCCTCCTCAGGGAGTGGTTTCCTGCCTCTGAAATGCTGGGTGGCTTCACCTATCCAAGCACAGCTGGCCTGTCCACTCTCCATCCCCTGTGTGACCCGGCCCTGCTTCTTCTGGAAGGCCATGAGATAGCAGTGAGATTCCATTCTCAAGGCACCTGGTTGCTCTCTGTCTGACACCTGTGCCTGGGACCCACCTCCACCCTTGGTGACCCAAGTGCTGTCACCAAGCTAAAAGGTGCTCTCAGGGAAAGTTTCTGAGCAAGAGCACAGCATGCTAAAGGCGATTGCCGCTGTCAACAGGCTGGTACTAGCCATGGGGACATCAGTATGGCACTCACATCCTCTCCTTCCTTTACAGGGTTGCTGGGGACAGACGGTACACCAAGAGGGCACACAGAGACATGAGTGGCATGGCCAGCAGCACCGATGCCTGGGGCCCCCTCTCCCAAGCCCCTGACATCAGTATAATCCCGCTAGAGATAGAGCTATCTCCAAAGCCAGCTAAGCCAATGAAACCTTTGGTCCCCTCGGAGTCCGAACTCGCCACCATCGAGGCCAGGAGGATCATTTCTGTTCTGGATGAGGCCATCTACAAGGTGGAGCTGGTCACGCTGCTATGGGATGCAACAGGCCACCTGGAGGCCCTGGCGGGGATGCGCGAGGACCTTGTGGGAGCCCTGAAGGAGCACAGGGCCCTTTGCCAGGCCCTGCTGGACAGCGCGAGCAACCTGCTGGCAAAGGCGCAGCAACTACAGGAGGAGGAGGAGGAGGCAGAGGAGGCCTGGCTCTGTGAACGCCGCATCTCTGTGGAGCTGCACAAAGCCAGCCTCCCACCACTCATGCAGCAGATCAGAGACTCCACCAAGAACACCCTGAGGCTCTTGCTGGGTGACTCCGAAGCCACCAAGCTCCTGCAGATGCAGGCCTTTCACAGAACCCCAGGGACCCAGTGCTTGCTGGAGGGCCTGGTGGAGCTGCGGGGCTTCCTGTTTGAGAAACTCATGACCAGCCCCATACAGGCCCGGGAGAAGGCCCAGTTCTTGCAGGACATCAGTCGACGGAATCAGAGGAACCAGGAGGCCATTGACATGCTCAAGAAAGAACTGGCAGTGAGGCTGAAGAACAGGAACACTGAGGTATGGTGCCCAGCCCTGGTCCCACCAGACAAGCATTGGCTGCTCACCCTGGTTGGGATTTTTCAGTGATTGCAGTAGCGGTTGTTTGGAGTGTATTGGGAGACAAGTCTTGTAAATAAACCCGTATGGTTTCACCCTCACAGCGTTTACAGTTGAGGAGGTAGTATTAACTCAGTTAACTACAGCTTTGAGAAGTATAATAAAGAGTAAGTATAGGGTGCTAGAAGAGAATGTTGCAGAACGGAATGGGGACCCAAAGGCTCAGGGCCTTGAGGCCAAAGCATGGAGACTGAGAGAGCATGAGCCAGCTAAGAGGGTTAAGGGGGAGGAGCTCCCAGGCAGGACTTGTGGACACACAACCCTGCTGTTATCCAGTGAACACAGCCATAAACAATATGCAAACAAACGGGCTGTGTTCCAATAACACTTTATTTATAACCAGGTGTGGTGGCGCAGGCCTGTAATCTGAGCACTCTGGGAAACTGAGGCAAGAGGATCCCAAGATCAAGCCCAGGCTGGCCAATTTAGCAACATACTGTGTCTCACAATAAAATTAAAAAGACCTAGAGATGTAGCTCGGTGGCAGTGCCCTTGGCGTTCCTCTCCAGCATCTCATAGAAACAAAACTCTTCCATTCCTGAGCAGCAGGAAGGAGAAAAACGGCTGGGGAGAGGGCAGGGGACTCACCACCCCCGGCCCGGTGTCTTAGCTGTGGATTCGGTCTTTGCCCCGAGAGCCCCATAAGCTGGAAGGGTGAGGGCTGGATTTTTTTTAAGTGTTGTTTTCTGAACTGAGCTACCTCCAGCCTGCTGGAATGTTTCAGGAAGTGGTAGCTGAGCTCAGGCCTGAGAAGAAC
>PVKN010050974.1:0-10996 GCA_004027915.1 Capromys pilorides
TGAAAAGTAGCCAGACCTGGAGAAATATAACTGAAGGACAAAGGGTTTTATCTAATGGCAATACACTGAGAGAAATGATAAGGCCTGTTCAGATTCTTCTGTGGGCCTCTGTCTTTGTGGATGCTATGATTTAAATAATAGTGTACCCTCCAAAATTTATGTTGAAACTTACTCTCCAATGCAACAGTATTAGAAAGCGAGATCTTCAGGAGGCAGATGGGGTCTTAACTACTCTCTCTTGTTAAGACAAAATCCCCAGCACCTGCCATTTAAAGGAGGCAACTATTTGGATTTGTGTTTCATTCGGTTCATTCCATGGTCCGCTGACTCCAAGGCAGAAATGCCACGGTGGAAGAGCCCATGGAGGAGAGCCATTCAATCCATGGTAGCCAGGAAGGGAGAATTGAAGGGGAGGACATCATCCAGGTCATGCCCCAGTGACCCACCTCACCAGATCCCACCTCCTAGCTACAGGTCTATTTGCAAACTAATCAATGAATGTGCCCACTGATGATATAGCACCCCATGATTCAATCACCCTCCAAACTCATGAAGCTTGGAGTGGGGGGTATTTTTTATTCAAACCATAAAAGATGGAATTGGTCTCTTTGAAAAGGCTACAGAGAACTTGCTAGACTCCATCTGTCACTCCATCTTGTTCACCATATGCAGATGCCACCACAAGATGTTGTCATCCATGGGCTAGGCCTTTACCAGGCACTGTATCTGCTAGTGCTTAGACCTTGCATTTCTTAACCCTCTGAACTGTGAGAAATATGATTTTTTTTAATAGAACAAGAATACATTGAAACAAGAGGTAAAAGTATTTCATTCCTCTTGATATTGGAAAGGTACATCCTGAAAGAGATTCTTATAGCCTACTTTAGGGAAGAAGAGTGACAAAGTTTAGAGAGTGGCCTTCCTTGATGTTATGACTTGCTTGAAAGGAGGCGAGTGTGTGAAAACGACCCTTCTGCTTCTTCTGCTTTCTCAAATGCCAAGGTGCCACATTTTATGGTAGTGTGTCCTGAACCTAGACACAAAAAAGTTGGTGATAAGTGTTTAGACACTTGATATATTTTAAGGTAAAGCCAGCAAGATGTGTTGACAGATTGGATGTAGGGTATGAGAAAATGACAGACTCCAGATGACTAAAATTTTTTGGCTAGAGCACCTACAAGAATAGAGCTGTTTTCAGATATAGAAAACTGGACTTGGAGAAAATTTTTTTCTGAGGGGAGATGGATATAAAATTTAGTCTTACATATGTTGTATGTGAGATGACTCCAAATGGAAAGACTTACTAGATGGATAGATGCAAGAATATGGAGTTACCCCTCCAATCAGATATTTAGGATATAATAAAGTAAAATTAACAGACTAATAATTTAAAGCAGGGGCTGGGGAGATAGCTCTATGGCACAAGCACCTGATTGGCAAGTGCAAGGTCATGAATTTGAACCCCGGTCCTGCAAAAAAAAAAAAAAAAAAGGTAAATTTAAAAAACTAAAAATAAAGCAACTCTATAAGTAGATATATCAACTGATATACTAAATTATCAATATTATTTATCAATATGGAAATACCATACACTTATTTTTTAAAAATTATTTATTTAATTATGGCCAGCTCAGCCTGCCCTGGGGGTGGGGCTGGCGTGGCATGTGGTGCCCAGGATCGAACCTCAGTCCCTGCAGTTGCCTAAGCTTTCCTAAGCAGGTGCTTTAGACCACTGAGCCATCTCACTGGTCCATTAGCACACACTTATGAGTTTGATCTTTTTCTCAGAATATCTACAATATGCTTGAGAACAAACAGAAATATAGATTTTGGTTTTTTTTGAGCAAGGGTCTCACTATGCAGTTCAGACTGTCCTTGAGCTCACTTTGTAGCCCACGCTGGTCTCGAACTTGAAACAACCCGCCTGCCACAGCCTCCCGAGTGCTGGGATTATAGGCATGCATCACCACCCCCGGCCTCAAGCAGAAATATTGATACAGAGTTATAGGCCCTATTTTCTGTGAATCTTGAATTTCTTAAAGATCTGTTGCAGCTCAGGAAAGTAATGTCTTGTAATAGGAGTATAGATATAATGAAAATATGTCATACGCATGTGTGAAAATACCATATTGAAACCCAATGGTTTATAAAATTATTAGGCACTAAACAAAAATCAAAGCAACAACAACAAAAAGAATACCGCAAAGTATGGAACTTTCACATACTGAATTAAGGCAGGAGTCTTAAGGTCTCCTTGACCTCCCCTACCCCTATTTCTTAATCTCTCTTTCCTGGAGGGTAGTAAAAAGCTTTCTCTGAAGTTCTTCTATCTACATGAAGAGTAGATCCTCCAGAAGATTTACTCACAGAGAAAGGTTAGAAGTTAGGCCACACCAGACCCAAGGCGGGCTTTGTTCCAAACTTGTCTGTTCTTCCAGCCCACTCTGTTCCCCTTTAACTCCTTCCCCCTTTCCCCATAGAACTGTCTCCAACCTGCACTTCCCCACCCCCCATGAAAAAATATTTAAGCCTCAGCCATTTGGTCCTCCTTTGAAATTCAGACTTTATATGACTCCTGGGTGCTGGCACATTAATGAGCTTGTATGCTTTCTCCTCCCATGAGTCTATTGTACGTTTGTTTCAGTGGAGACTCGGTATTAAACGTTTAGAGGGTGGATAAGAGGTCTCCTTAGCCGCTAAACACGCATACGTGCCGTGATGTCTCTATCCGCCCTGTTCAGTGCAGTCGCCATCAATCACACATGTTAGCAGAGATTGAACTACTCCTAGTCTAAATTGACACGTGTTATATATTGGAAATTCACAGGGGCCGGTCAAATAGCTCAGCAGACTAAAGCACCTGCTTAGGCAGAGTGCAGCAGCCAGAGTTTGATTCTTGGTGTGCCATGCAGGCCCCATCCCCCCATCCCCTGGGCTCGCTGAGATGGCGATTAAGACTGGGCGTGGTGGCGCGTGTCTATAGTCCCAGCACTTAAGAGGTTGCAAACAGAAGAATTACTACAAGTCTGATCTGTGTAGTGAGACCCTGTAGACTCTGTACTAAATACATTTTTAAAAAAGAAATTCACACTGGGGTCTAGAGATTTCATGTGAAAATAATAAATGTAAGATAGTCCACAAGTAAATGTTTTTACATTGGTTATATAAAGTGATGATATTTGGGCTGTATTAGCTTAAGTAAAATGCATTTTTAGAATGAGTTTGATCTATTTCTTTTTATCTTTTTAACATGACTACTAAGAAATCTAATTAAATTACAAATACTCTTTGTAGTATATTTCCATTGGACAATGCTGGTCTAAATTCTTTTCTGTTCTGCTTAAAATTTTTGAAAACAATTGTCTTTTCTTGGAAAGGAAGCTGTGTCTTCTCTCTCTAGGGTCCTTTCTAGGAGACATCTAGGAGACATTCACATGGGCCCTATTCTCCAGGCCTGTGGCTTCCTGCCACAGTAGGTGGCTTTGAAATCTGCCTCAATAGAGAAACCACCTTTTCAGGTTTGCAATTCAAGAGTTTTTCCCAAAACCACCCATTGAAAGCAGCAGTTACATCTGCATTGTCTGACTGAAGCTGTTGGTGTGTGTCATTGGGGCTGGTTTCAAGCAACTCTTAGGGAGCATTTCTCCCTGAATGGATAACGAAGGTGGGGCTGAGCCTCCCAGCTCCCCTGTGTGGCTTCACACCTCATTGGCAAGACTAGAAGGAACAATGATTCTAAGAACCCCTGGAAGGTATGGAGGGACCCCTGTTGTTCTCTGAAAGTCATTCAAAGAAAAGACCTCACAGAAAAATGAATTGTTATTACACAAGCCCTTTCCTTTAACGCATCATATTCCATTGTTTGATTATTTTTTTCCCCCCTAGGGAGCAAAGCAATGTGTGAACCATTCCTGTGTTGTCTTTTAAAGCGAGTTTATAAATTCCTAATATGCATTCTAGAAGCCAGTAGTCTCCTAGAAAACGGGGTGTCAAAAAAAATCATCTACAAGGACAGCTGGCAATTTTTGAGGCAGGGAGAAAGGACTTTGTTGGAACTTAATGATATGGGTTCAGGAAAAAATGAAATGCATTTGAAGGAAGGAAAAACACAAAGCTCACCACTCCCACCTTGTGAAATTCTGAAGTAGGGGTTCCCGGTCCTTTCATGCTTTTGCTTCCAGGGGCTCAAGGCTTCCATTCTATGGGCCATTAAGACAACATTCCCTTTGAGCAGGGCAGGTACTGTACATAGATTTTTTTCCCATTTTTCCTTCTTTTTTTCCCCATGAAGTGAGATAGAAGCAATAAAGATGGGTAGAAAGGAAATGTAAAACACCATGATCAAAGTTACAAGGTTATCCATGTCTGTTTTCCATACTGTTTGTGCTTTCTGTGTTGGTTTGCTGTTCTCCCTAGGTTGATTGATCCGGGCCCATTACATGCAGATCCCTAAAGCTACTACAAGTTCATAAATGAATTTGGTTGAGAAAGGGACGCAACTTGACTTTGCAGTGAAGAACCAGGAGTAGTGAGATGGAGCTCCGGGGACAAGGGGAAATGCAACCCACCTGGAACCCACAGGAAAGCAGGGCTGCAAGTAGCTTTGCCTGAAGAGGCAGAGGTGTGGGCGAGAAGGTTGGAGAAGGTGCACTGGGAAGCACAGGTAATCAAAATAGGGGGAGTTAAGCAAAGCGGGACCCAGAAAATCAACCTGAAGGAGAAGCACCCCGCAGTGATTGCCGCATGGGAGGAGGTTAAAAAGGAAAGCAGGACTGCCTCTGGACTACAAGCAACCCCTGGAATCCTGTCTAGTGAGCGTGCTATTTTGGAATAGGATCTAATATCTCAAGGGAAGAAGCCAATGCTCCTGCAGCAGCCAGATCCCTGGGATGGACTCCTAAGCTACTCTCTGTTTCTTCTGGAAAGGGATCCCAGACACTGAGCTGTTCACAGATTAGGGGAACAGAGAATCTAAAAGCCAGATAATTACCTAGAAGATCACGACTGAGTTAGTGCTGTCTGGTCCTTGGATAAATGAAGAACAAGGCCCAGCTCTGATTAGCAGGGACCTGGAGGAAGCCAGTATGAGAGCAGTGCCTCAGAGAGACACAGGCTGCAGTTGGCAAGACCCAAGGGAGCAGGCCAGAGGAGCATTCACCATGGTTGTCACAAACACCAGAACATTTCAGGCCTGTGTGATAATCTGCCCACTGCCCACCACCCACCATTTGGTACATGCATGTGCTCTCCCACCTCCCACAGCCCAGTCCAGGGGCCATGTTGTACCCACCTCATGATTTTGCTCTATGTAACTTCCTTTGTAAAGTGGGGGTCTGTGGCAACATTTGGGTCCCCTCCTGTCTCTCAGGAGCATCTCTCTCAATACATTTTTCCTACCCTTAACATTTCTTGTTCCTTAGAAAGCATTCTTCAATCTTACAGAACCCAAGCTTGGTATATCTGACGTCTAGCAGGTTGGGAGTTACATTTATTCCTCCTAGATCATTTGGAATTCTGCACTGAGGTCATTGGAAAGAGGTAAGTGCTTTTGTTTCATGGCTTCTAGATTGTGACTGATTGAGGTAATCAGAAATTGTCATCCTAGCTGTCAGTTGTTCATGCCTTGAATTTTTATGCCTTACTTTTTTTCTTAAGATGATGATAAATTTAATTGAGAACATAGAAGACCTCAAAGAGATCAAAAAAGATCTGGCAAAGTTTTCAGATGACCCTGACAAACACTTTGAGGTCTTCAGGGGACTTACTTAGACATATAAACTATGTTAGAAAAATGCCATGTTACTCTTAAATCAAACCTTGACTTCTAATGAGAGACAAGCAGCATTACAAGCTGTCATTGCATTCAGAGATGAATATAATATTATTAATTTTAGGCAATAAGACAAGAAGCAGGGGAATAGCAGGTTTCTTCTGGAGCCTAAGCTATCTCTACCCCAAATACCTACTGCCCACCAACCAGATTGGAGATTAGAATAGGAAGCATCTTCAAACATGTATTCTTGAAGGTCTAAGAAGGACATGACCTAAGGCCTTCTGTTTAAAATTGACAATTACTCATCAGGAGAAATATGAGCACCCCTCTGCCTTCTTAGATCATTTATAACAGACACTGATGAAACATACAACCCTAGCTCCTGATTTGGTAGAAGGAAAGTTATACTTTGAGGTCAGTGTATCCCCCAGTCAGCCTTAGATATTAGGAAAAAGCTATGAGAGATGGCTTTTGCTCTAGATAGCTTACCTGATATTCTGGTGAGAGTTGCCTCCTCAATCTTGCATAATCAAGACCCAGGATAGGCCAAGGTGGAGAAAACAAATGGATCAATAAAATGGGGTCCATCACCCCAATATGCTCTATGCCTTCTCCCTCTGACTGGACCATCATCTCCATGGAGGAACCCCAAGTAGTCACAACTATAGAGGGAAAAGAAACCATCTTTTTGCTGGATACTGACTTATCCCTCTTGGTCCTTCTTATCAACTCTGGCCTTTTTTCCAACTATTATACTTCAGTGAAAGCAATCACTGGACAGGTAGTAACCTGATGTTTGTCACAACCTTACATGTAACTGGGGTGGCTTTCTCTTCTCCCATTCTTTTTTATTATGCCTCAAAATCCAGTTCCCCTCCTGAGGAGAGATAGCTTATCTTATTTTATTAAATAGAATAATGTACAAGCACCTAGCTCAGGAAGTCAGGAATGCGTTGTCCTTCTCCTGGAGATGGAAATAAATTGTGATGTATGGGCAACTGACAGTAGAATAAAAAGAGCAATAAGGGGCCAGGGAGATAGCTTAGTGGCTTAAGTACCTGTCTGGGAAGCATAAGGTCCTGAGTTCCATCCCCAGTACAACAAAGAAGAAAGAAAGAAAAAAAGAAAGAAAGAAAGAAAGAAAGAAAGAAAGAAAGAAAGAAAGAAAAGAAAAGAAACAGAAGAGCTGCTCTGGTGCAAATACACCTTAAAGCTTCTACTATTTTTCCTTATCAAGCACAATATCCACTAAGGCCTGAAGATAAAAAGTCCTATCACCTATAATTGACAACCTAAGGACACGAAGTTTGCTTGTACCCTGTAACAGCCTCTGCAACATTCCAGTCTAGGGTGTTCAAACACCCAATGAAGGGTAGAGGTTGGTATGGGACCTTAATTAAATGTGGCAGTAGTTCCAATCCACCCAGTGGTACCATCCTGTACACTCTCCTTTGTCAACTCCCAGGAGATGCCAGTTGCTTTGTAGAGTTAGGTTTTAAAGATGCCTTCTTTTATATTTCTTTACCTACAGAGTCCCAGGATCCTTTTGAGTTTTTGCTTTCCTTTTGGAAACCCTGACAAGCAAGCCTCTTAACTGATTGGACTGTGTTTCCTCAAGGGTTCAGAGACAGTCTTTATCTTTTTTAGGCAAGTACTTTCTCACAGTTTGGCAGGTTTTCAATTTTCCCAAGTCACAGTCCTACAATGTATAGGTGTTGTATTGCTATGTGCCCCCTCAGAAGATCTCTCTAGTTATGCCATCCATGCTTTGATGAGTTTTGTAGATATAAATTATAAGGTCTCAAGGTCTAAGACACAGCTTTAAAGCCTTGAGAGAAAATACTTGGGCATTATCATAACTAAGTGAACCTGAAGACTGGAGGAAGAGAGAATTAAATCAATACTTTCATTCCCAGAGCCCAGGATCCACAAATAGCTAGGGGATTCTTAATTACAGGTTTTTGTCTTCTTCAGATAGCAGTGCATGGTTAGATGGAATGATCTTTCCATCAACTTATACAGGAAGTCCAAAAGGCAGACATAGATGTTTTGACCTGAGAGCTTGATTCCAAAACTGCATTTTAGGGCTGCGAGATGGTTCAGTGGTCTAAAGCGCCTGCTTAGGAAAGCTCAGGCAACTGCAGGGACTGCAGTTCGATCCCTGGCACCACATGCTGTGCCAGCCCCACCACCAGGGCAGGCTGAGCCAGCCATAACATAAATAAATAAATAAAAAGAAACAAAACTGCATTTTAGAAACTTAAACAAACAGCTCTAAATGCCCTGGCACTGTGTCTACAAGGAGGACACTATTTCAACTTATATATTGATGAAAGGGATGTGTGGATTTGGGAGTGCTTAGACAGGACTGAGGACCTGTTCAACAGCCTATAGTGTTTCTAAGTCATGAATTAGACATTATAGAAAAGGTATGGCTTTTGTGGCTTAGAACTGTGGCTGCTATCGCTCTCCTGGTACCAGAGGTATCCAACCTGACTTTAGCCAAAGATATCACTGTATCTACAACTCACAATGCTGCAGGACTTCTTTTTTCCAAAGGGAGCCTATGGCTATCAGACAATGGACTTTTTGATACCAGGCTCTACTTCTAGAAGGACCAATCATTCCAAAAAAAAAGAGAGAGACATGTTCCCCCTTAAATCATGCCACCTTTCTATCTGAAAAGAAGGAAATTGAGACTGAAGGACATGACTGTGAACAGGTAATTTTCCATACAGACACACCCCTTCCTTATTGACCCTGATTTGATCCTCTTCTGTGATGACAGAAGGTTCCCATGAAGGAAATTTTATAAAAAATGGGACAGGAAAGGCAGGGCAAACAGTAGTGACTCTACATCACACACTTAAAAAATTCCTTATTTGCCCCTGGGGCCAGTGCCCAGGTAGCAGAACTCATAGCTCTGACAAGGCTTTCCAGCTCAATAAAAGAGAAAAAGTCAATATTGATACAGATTCAATGTACCCTTTGGGAAGAAAAGAATTACATAACAGCCAATGTATCTTGCATAAAGTATCATAAGGAGATAGATAAAGTTTTGTCGTCTGTCTATGCCCTCCTCAGTGCTGGTAATTTACTCTGAAGGGCACCAAAAAAGAGTTATTGAAATATCTCAAGGTAAATATCTGTCTGACATCCTTGCAGAAAACCCGGAATGAGGACCCTTATTTCAGGTCCTCTGGATCTGGGAAGGGTCCTTAGATCATATTCAATCCAGCCAAAGATCCAATGGGCTCTCTCCCATGGGTGTCAGTTTCTTCCATCAAGATGGTTACAATCAGATAGTAGTAAAATGTTCTTTCTTGGTGCTAATCAATAAAGACATTAAGTCTTCACACTGAAACTTTCACTTGGGGAGAAACAAGGCCATCCAGATTCCCTCATGGTTATTCACAAGAAAGGGACTCTCTCAGACAATACAACAAATAGTTAAGAAATGTGTTCTCTGCTAAAAGAACTATCCCTTAAACCAGACCATAAATCTCGTGATATACAGAGACATGGTAAATATCCTGGAGAAGATTGGCAGCTCAGTTTTACTCTTACGCCCAATAGTGAGAGGGCATATTGGACTCAATCGTGAGAGACTCCAATAACTACTGGTCTTGGTAGATACTTTCATGCACTTGGTTGAGGCCTTTCCTTGTAGAACAGAGAAAGAACAAGAGGTGGTAAGTGTTTTAATCTCAGAAACGATCCTCAGATTTAGACTTCCTAAGAGCTTACAGAATGATAAAGGGCCTTCTTTTAAAGCAATATTTGTATAGGATTTCTCTCAGGCAGAGCATTCTATATCACTGTTTTATACAAGGAGCCAATAGTCATCAAGAAAGGCAGAGCAAATGAATGAGACCCTAGTGAGACATCTTCATAAAGTAGCTCAGGAAACTCACCGAGGGTGAACTCACTTACTACCTGTAGCATTTTACGTAGTAAGACATACACCTGAAATGCTAGGCCTCACTTGATTTAAAATGCTTTGTAAACACCCCTTTCTCACTAATGATTTTCTTTTGGATAGAAAAACAGATGCAGATGCCTTAGTAAAAGATGCCACCTCACTTGCTAAATTCCAACAGACTCTTCAACAGCTAATGAAAGCACAGCCTAAAGAGAAAGCAAATCCCATGTTCCACCCCACAGATTTAGGACTAGTAAAGCCTCTTCTCTCACCATCTCCTTCCCTAATATCAGCTTGGCAAGGACCAAACACTGGGATGCTGTCAACTTCACCAGCTGTCAAGGTCGCAAGCCTGGACTCCTGGACACACCACACCCAACTCAAGCGCTGGGAACCAGACACTGTCGCTGAGAGTGAGCCACCATCCAGATAGTCCTGTGGGCCCACAGGGGATTTAAAGGTCTTGTTAAGAAAAAGGCGAAATCTTCAGAAAAGTAATATAAGCTGTTACTATTAGCCTTTCACCAATTACTTTATATCTTAAAGGAGAGTATATGTCCTTTCTAGCGTGAATACAGGAATATACTAAGTCATTACAACAAACATCTTGCTAGATAAGTGGCCTGCTGTCCTTGTCATGTCCATCAGGACTCGGTTGATGGGTGTTATGGTTTTGTCTAGTTGCCACCCCCCGACCCCCAGCCTCATGTAGTCACTGGGGCTCAGTTCTAGAGTTTGTGATTAATTCATGATCTTAATACTGCTGGGATTATGAGTGTGAATGCTACACACAGCCTGGGGCAGATAGCCTGAAGGCAACATAAGAAAGGAGAAGGGCTTGCTACTGCTGCGGCTGCTGCTGCTCATCCCTTTTGCCTTTGTTCTTGGCTATTTTCTGCTGCCATCAATGGCTGCCCTCTTCCCTGTGTCACTCTGCCTTGGAGCCTGCCGCATATAGACTGAAACCCCCACTAACAGTGAGCTAAATAAACTTTTCTTTCCTTAATTCTGGGTGTTGGGTATTTGTCCCAGCAATGAGAGAAGAATAACTGAGACAGTGCGTGTCCCCACTTGAAGGAGAGGATTAAAGTAAACTAGAAGACTATATTGATACGACACAAAAAAGTTCTGGGGTTCACAGCTGCATAGGTAACTAAGCAGACTATAAAATCAACTCTTTAATGGTTCTGGACATAGTCATTTTTTTTTCTTAAGATGTCACTAAAGCCTCCATACAGTTTCTAGTAAAACCCCCATAAAGTAAGAGTAAAGGTCCTATTATGAGAGCCAAGAATCATAGG